>JARFOC010072203.1:0-16007 GCA_031763485.1 Osmoderma eremita | reverse complement strand
TTTTTAGATCTACTTTTCTTTTTTAAGGCGTAATGTTCGGATTGGCTTGGTATGGTGATAACCGATCGAGGATCTACCGTGTTGGCAGGGAATATGGTCCGGCCAGCTAGTACACATCCTAAAATACAAGAATAATTTTTATTCGCACAATAAAATAGTCTCGACTTTCAATAACTAATCAAATCATAAACAAAAATAAATATTTTATATCAAATATTTCAAGAACATTTAACTAATGAATGTATGTATGGGCTATAGTGATGCGAAAAAGTGTGCAATATTTCAATAGGAAAAATGAAAGTTTACCATTATATTATATGCGTAAATAAACATTAATGATAATATAAATATAATGCTTTTGGATCACATAATAAAGCTGATTATGCACCGCATTAGTAGCGACAGACATTATCATGTACAAACCGCACTTTCGGACTACTCATCAGTGTATGACGGGGAATGCCTGCAACTTTTTCAGCACACCGTATGCATACACTTTACTAATGTATGTGGCTGTGAAAAATCATAGGCGACATCTGGCGCAAAGAGGAGCATATCATCATAGCGATGATTTCACAAGCGACAAGTAATTTTACAGAATTTTGTTTTGGAAAAGAAAGTTTGTTTAAAGTATTTAATATTTCGAATTTGTGAAAATCTCAGGTTAAACTACCAAATCCACAGTATCAGAATATACTTATTATTTTGAGAATTCGGGGAGGTAAACGTTCTTAAAATTTCTATTTTCATTGGTATGGAAATCTCAGTTTAGTGTTATAGTTTGTGGAAACCGTGTTATCGAGGAAAATACCAAAATGTAAAAATAAAATTTTATTATGTCACAACTTTTTGGAGAATCATGTATATTTCAAATTGAAATATACATGATTAAGAACGTTTATCTCCCCGAATTCTCAAAATAATAAGTATATTCTTTGCAAAGTTAAGTGTTTGCTTCGTTATTATTGAAGCCATGAAGTTGGTTGAATTAGCAAATTAGTGGAATTTGCTGTTTTGTTTGAGATGGTGAAAGCAGAGAAACAATAAATTATTTCGCAATTCTTTGGATTCCTCTCTACTACTAATTATCCATATCGGAAAAGTGGTTATTATTTTTGCAATGTTCTGAATTTTTTTTAAATATTTTGTGAAATTGCTTAAACATAAAAATGTTTATTTATCAAAATATAAAAACAAAAACACTGGATTTGCAGAACATTGCATAAATAAGTTGTATGTAATATGATGGAACATATTATCCTGTTCTTTCTTATAGCTCTGCCTCTAGCTCAACTCCTCCACTTCTTTCTTACTTCACTTTATCAATCACCCTTTTCTTTGCACTTAGTGTTTAGCAATTTTTATGCGGCTTAGAAATTTTACTTTTTGTTTTTTTACGATTTGTTTACTTTTTTTAATCTCATATTTTCGTCAGCATCACAACAGCCACCTTTTCTCTCCTGCCTGTATATGTAAATGCTACGTCGGTGATTTTCGTACGGTACCATAAGCGAACGGTCTTTATATTAAGTTCTTTGCATTCGGCGGTAGCAACTTGGGGCGGTTAACTGCACTGGCGTTTCATTCTTCGTGCGCTAAATCCGTGGTGTAATGTATGAAATCCTTCCAAGTCCTTTTGTTGTGTTGTGTAATGTAATGTGTGATGATTTTATGTTAATTTGCAATATATCTATATAAAATAAAGTATTCTTTGTTTTGATAACATTCTTTGTACACATCACCTGTATTTGGCCGGTTCTAGAGAACAGAGTTCGTCTTTATCGGCTAAGTCTCGATGATTAGTGGAAACTCCAAATTCTGCTCCAAACTCCAAACTCCCTAATTCTGCATATAATTTTGCTGAAAGCGACTTTAACTTTCATTTTCAAACATAAGTAAAATCGTAAAAACATTTTCTGTATTAATTTTAAACTCTACTTATAATTTTTTTAACGTTTATTGAATGGTTATTTATAGTATTTTATTTTTAAATCCTACTTCAAAATAGTTCATTCCTCGGTAGAACTTGATGTGTCTTTAAAGTTCCATTCTAATATGCGTGCCAAGCAACTGAATCAGTTCTCTGATAATTATTACTACTTATTTATTATACCCACCTGCTCTTTATCTAAGTGATTGCTATTAACCCAAGCAAGGTTCGAACTCATACCTAATCGATCGTTACCGTCATCTTAAAAGTATGTTTACAGAAACTCGGAAGAAGAACAATTAGGGAATTGCTATTTATGTTATTCTTATTTTTAAACTGAATCTCTGAAAATTTATTTTCCAATATTATTGTAAATAAATGGAATTTGAGTAAGTGCCACCTGTACTTACTCAAATTCCCAAGCATTATTTAGATTCCAGTGCAAATTTATAAATTAACATATTGTAAATTGTATACCACAGAATGTGCTTGGTTGCTTCGGCAAAGAATATAGAAACGTGCGGTCAAGTTTTCCTGAACATAATAAATTATATAATTGGCTGATATATCCATGTATGTAATTTAAGTTTTAAAATTGAAACGTTAGCTAATTCAAATAATACTAAACGTATTCTAATACATGTTAAAAACGTATTTTGGAGTATGTAATCTTGATAGAAAGGCATTGGTATTTATAAAATAAAATACATTCGCGTTCAAGAGAAATTTCGATAAAAAGTTAATGTGAATTGAATAACTGTACAAAACAATTCCTAGACCTAGATCGCTGAGATGAACAGCGCTGCACTTAAACACGGGTAGATTTGTGAAGTTGGTGTAGCTATTTAATTATTATTAGGTATTAACTCCAATTTTAGTGCTACAGTTTAATAAAAAAAGTTGTTACAAATTGTACTTGTCACTTAATGTACTACTAAGTGTGGTACAAATATTCACAATTGTAGTAAGATTTACCGCATTTTTCTCTCAGTACAATTATGTCACAAACATTTCTTGAGTTTAATATTTAATGCATCACAGAAAAAGTAATAAAAGAGGGAACCTTATTTATTTTGAGCAATACGAGATTTATTTCCCTGTATAATATATATCTTAAGAGATTACATCTATCCAACTGATTTCAAACTCAATATTGTCCAATTTAAATCGAAAGAAAGGCATTAAATCACCAATAGGTGACATTAAAGTCGCAAACAAAACGAATGGGAGACACTGAACCGAGGCTAAATTATAATCGGAATTCATTTGAGAGACACGCGAAGAATTTAATTCAAGATTGACGGTTACGCTTAACTGTCCCATAAACATTCCGCGTGACGCCGGTAATAAGTTTCCCCTCCGGAAATTGGTACGAAATTATAAGGGGAAACCTATAATTTCTTCCGCCGTCGGCTCACCTCCGCGTATTGCACAACTCCGAATTCCACCCGTGCAACGGTAGTACCAAATATAGCGGCGCGGCGGTTTGCGTATCTAGTGGTCATGATGGCACGCGTGGCGGATTTCGGGAAGAAAGTGAAAAATCTCCCCGAAATCCCTCCGTAAAGTCGGGTCAAAGTTTGGTAGGAAAATGTTCGTCCTTAACGTCGAATTGATATTGATATTATGTAGATGTTTTTTCGAGGTAAGAATGTCTGAATTTTATAAAATTTTGTATCTATGCTTACTGGCAAAGATGAGGTAATCATATTGTATGTTTTCATTAAGGTTTTTACCTTTGTTGTAAATATAACAAATTTCTTTTGTATCAATGCAAAAATTGTTAGATATTACTTTCTTTTGTCTCCGAAAGAAAATTTGAAATTATTGATATAAAGGGTAATAGTATTATCCTAGCACTCAACCTCCAGGTATTTTTTTGAATACAAGTCCAGTTGAAGACTTGCCTTGATACCGTTGAGGCATCACAGTTGAACAGTTTTTGTTTTGTTTTGGTTAAAAAACTGTACAAGTCTGATACCTCAAAGTTATCAAGGCAGTCACTTTGTTAAACTACCATAAATCATAAATCGACTAGAAATATATCCAAAATTTTTAATGGTAGTTTACGCATCGCGTACAAAACAAATAATTCTTTATATAACCTTCTAGGTAATGCCAAATATAACACTGACGTACATCTGACATCAGGAATTTATGAAATTGATGTAATGTGAAATACATAGCGCAAACAAGGCGGCCAATTTTAACACGTTCTAAGGAGCATATCGCACATTTTAGATATGGCAGACCTAAAAAGTCAAGTATTGCCCAGCATACTTTACAAACAGGTTAGGGCATGTCAACAGACAATGTTAGGTTGATGAACCAACTCCTTAAGCTTAGAGAATTGGATAGTTATAAGAATATCTACTTTCGTAAGGTTTGGGAAAAAGTTATGAATTCTGAGAAAGGACACATCTCGCGTTCTGTCTTATACGAACTGTTAAGATAAAATAAATGATAGTTCCTAATCACTGGAAACCGTAACTGGAAACGATTCAGTAATATAATTATATAGTATATAAAATATAGTATATAGTAGAAGGTTCTACTGAGAATGGCAACTTAATTGCCGAAAAAGGTAGCTTGGTATGCCCGAACTACAAAATTGCGACGTTTACTCATTGAGGAATAGAAGTTATAGTGCTTTGACTGAGACCCATTTCTAACACCCCCAAAAGAAAAAGCTTTGATGTTTTCAATCTCATAGCCGACCTTCGTCATCGGTGACGTAAATACGTACGTATATAATAGTTAGTATCTAGTAGTATTTAGAGTTGGAAATTTCTGGTCCCGTGATTAGCTGTCAAACGATACCCCGCCATTTGTTTATATTTGTTGTTATTTTAATAATGCAAAAAAAATATGTACATTAAAACATTTAAAGGATTTCCTGCTTTAGCTAAATCATCGATTGATTATAAAATATACAGGGTGTCGCATCAGTGTGGCAAACCTCGATATATCCGTTATCATATAAGATATCAAAACAAGTTATTTACGAAAATTGGAGACGGTCTTAAACTCAACATTTTAAAATTATTCTCATACATGTCCCATATCACCAGGGTGAACCAAACATATGTTTTCTTAAATGGAACATCCTATATATTATTTCGGATATAGATTAAGCTCATGCCCCACACCCCACACCCCACAATTTCATTGCAAGATACAGCGTGTTTCAGAAGTTATTCTCAATTCTATATGCACACAGACTGAAATGTTTCTTTTACAAGCATAGATATTTTATATTGGTCCACTTTTATAGCAAAGTGATATTTTTTCAAAATTGTAAAAACTGAATACAGGGTGAGTCAGAACTCAAATACATTAATTTCTCAATTATTGTAAATGGATCACCCTGTATTTTATATCATCATAAAAAAAAGAATATCTTAGTTACTGTTATAGTGTAAAATAATTGAGAAATGAATGTATTTAAGCTTTGACTCGTCCTGTATTCAGTTTTGACAATTTTGAAAAAATGTCACTTTGCTATAAAAGTGGACCAATATCAAAAATCTATGTTTGTAAAAGATAAATTTCAGACTGTGTTATTTGCAGTATACAAGACCTTGAACCTACAATGATTTGCATATAAAATTGATCATAACTGAAATTATATATTGGGAGTGTGAGGCATGAGCTTAACCTAAATCCGCAATAATATACAGGCTGTTCCATTTAAGAAAACGTATGTTTCGTTCACCCTGGTGAAACACCCTGTGCATATAAAAATAATTTTAATATATTAAGTTTAAGACTTTACAATTTTCATAAATAACTTTTTTTGATATCTTATATAACAACGGATATATCGAGCTTTGCCGCACTAATGCGTCACCCTGTATGATAATAGTGGAACACGGGGTTTTAGGGTACATATGGTACTTATCTTAAGTTTTCTTTCAAATAAAGTGTATGATAATAGTATAAATTGATAACATAAATACACGATTCTAAAAAAACCCTTTGCTTTTATCAAAGGGGGGAAAGTAAATGTACTAATTCCACGATGCATGCAGACGAAGAAATATTCAATACCCTTGAAGAACTTACGAATGCTCTCATTTTCAATCAGCGCATTCAGGTAATGATACTAGTAGCCTTGAACATCTAAATATTAGTAACGTACCACTTCAATTTGATGCTTCTGGTACCTGGAAAAGCTATTAACTCCCTTAAATTTAGTTTTACCATGGTACCGGACTTTACTCTCAGTTTTCTTATCGAAGATTGTAGATTTGCATTAGTAACTTCCCTCTACATATTACTATGTAGGTATATTTAATTTAGGTATGTTGTTCCTTCAATATTCTTCAACCCTTGGAAAGTATCCACAATTATATCAGTTTTTAAAACTATGAATAGAAGCAAGGTACTTGACTAGGAGCCTGGTCAATAGAGACTTCATAACTTACTTATAGCTCAATTTTAGTGGATGTAAACTTTTTTTTCTTCTTTTTAATTAGGCATTCCGAACTTTCATATTTCCATAATTACTAGGATCTCCTATGTTAAGGATAGCATAAGAGTCTTGCATGCGCAATTATATTAATTTAATTTTTAGTTTAGCGTAGCGTAATTCAATTATTACAGCTGTGTAATTTGATTTATAAGTTTGGGAACATCCATCCTTTTTGTAAACATTTATAATATTATTGATACAGCGTTATTAGTTGGGATGATCCTCCCTTGTGAGTATTAAGCGTTTTTCCCCAAATCTCTTGCTATTAAAATACTAAATAAAATACTGTAAGCCGGATGTTTTCGTTGGTCCTTCACTTATATATATTTTATTATTTGTTTATTATTTTATCTCATAATTTCAACCACCGGCCAATTAACTCACGAAATTTAATTCGGCCCTTGAGGCAGTTAACTCTTAAAAGTTGCACGCGGAGTGACTCTCTAAGTGTCTTAACTAAGTTCAAGTGCTTTGTACACCCTCTTTCACGTAATTATCCGAAATATATTTGTTACTAAGCAAAGTGTCAAGTGTTTGATTCACTTCAAGGAAATAAGTGATTTTACTCCGTAATTGGAAATCCATAATTTCCTCTAAAAAAGGAGGATGTGCTACCCTACATTATGAATTAATCGATTTAGTTAATATTTCTTTATATTAATGTGACAGAAACGAAAAAGAAAAAAAAACTTGTAAACAGGAAATTCTTTTTGAAGCATTCGGAGTTACGCTAGAGCGGTCTCAAAATTCGTTTGACTGGCACGGACCCTAAAGACACAAATAATATTGACACCTCAAACATGATTTGCATTCGTCGAATTCTTCGCTCGAATGCTAACGAAAAGCGACACGAAATTGGATTTCCCGGCTAAGTAATGCTTTGAAAAAGCAGCGGTAATCTAACACGCTGCACGGACACCGTATTCCGGCAAAGTCATTCCGATTCGCGCGTTAGGAAGGTAAACGAATTAAACATGTTTCTTTACGCGGCACCGGCAGGGCTCGGATGTCCTAGTGGAGAGCGGCGCGAAAAAAGCCCACTTTGAAATAATCGTTTTTTATTACCCATGGAGTAGGTGTGAGTAGTGCGCCGCTAAAGTTTTACGACGGCGGAGCCCGTGTAGAGTTAATTAGAAACCCTTATAGGTATCCGTTCGGTACCTACGTTTATTACCGGTGCATTTTAGCCTGTTACACTTACCACCGCTGTCGTTGCTTGTAGTCTCTAAATTGAATCGTAAATCATTGTACAGTGTATTTATTAGTTCTCTTTTCACGTCCACTAATTCAATTGGCTGTGGCTGCCGTTATGATGTCGTTAAGTTGTAGAAGTGAGCTACAAATTTCAAGGGATTAACTAATATATTTGAAGCTCAAATGATGATGTAATATTTTTGGGTTCTTTGAACAAATAGGGTTATAGTAAGTATTACAAAAGTTATTTCTTTGAAGTGCTTGGGAAATGATTGTAGACGAATTAGTCTTGACGGTTATGTAAATCACTGTATATTACTTGAAAAACTATTTGCTTATGGCCTAAGATGCAATGTGTTATAATGGTTCAAGAGCTTCCTTGAAGGAAGAACACATTATGTCAGTATTATTGGTTTTGATTTTGGTGAACTGTCTTTGGATCGGGATGTATGCCGCAAGGAAGTGTCCTTGGACCCTTATTATATATAATATATGTCAATGATATGTTATGCTATGTTCGCTGATGATACGTCTATGATCATAAGTGGTCGAACTAAATGCATGCTGTATGGCAAGTAAATAATAACTTACTTTCAATGGGCGAATATCTGCATCAAAATGAATTGGTTATAAATATAAATAAGATTGCATTCATCGAATTGAAAGCAAATACACGTGAAAGAGTAACATCAAATTTTATTAAATATAATAGCACAGGTTGATGTGTAAAATTTTTAGCAATTACTATTGACTACAAATGCAGATGGGGTGAACATGTGGAAAGGATGTGTAAGAGACTGGTTTCAATTTGTTACGTGTTCAGAAGGCTCAAAGCGGATATTAGTCCTGATATACTTTTAATGTATTACTTTGTACATTTTCATTCAATAATACCTTATGCAACTATTGCATGGAGTTCATCGTCTGATTCAGATAGAGTTTTTAAAATTCAAAAACGTGCTGTACGTACAATGAATGCAATGGATTGCAGAACTCGTTGTAGTCAGAAGAAGCAATCGATTCAAACAATCGATTTTAACCGTCCTAGCTTATAACTGGAATAACTGCTTCAATACTTGGTTTGAGCGAATGCAAAGGTGGTCAATCTTTCTGGGAAATACTATGAAAGGCAAAAGCAATGAAGCACTTCAGTCATTATAACTGCATCCATTCATTCAAGTATTTTCAAGTATTTCAGTTGCTACCAGAAGTCGTTGATTTAGTTGGCAGTTCCAAATGGAAATCGCCAGTAATAACGTGAACTATACTCGTCCCTAAAATAAAACAAACTCGAGCATTTTAATTTAAGTGGCAAATCCGTACCTAATGTGAATAATTAAAATCTTTTAGATGTAACCATAGATTCCAGTATGTCCTGGGAAGGGCATATCGAGGACTTAACCAAAAAACTAAATCCTGTTTTTTTTGCTATTTTAAACCTGGGAAATTTTGTAAACATCGATATCCTCATGTCGTATTATTTTGGCCACGTGTACTCCAGAATTAAGTATTGTATCCTTGTCTGGGGTCCTCCAAAAATTTTATACGTGTGTTCAGGACACAAAAAAAATTGTAAGCCTTTATTAGGAAAACCGACAAGTACGCTTGTGTTTTCCTTGTTAGTTTTTTTGGTCATTTGGTGGGCGTATTTTGACTTGTGCTGTGTATCTGCAGCTATTTAATTTGTGTCTTTTAAGTATTTATATATTTAAGTACTTTATACTAATTAGTCTATATTCTGACAGAGCTTATATCGTGAAAAATGATCTATTTGCAATAAAAAACAGAAAAAAGTATCCATAGATATCGCTAATCCAATAATAATTGTCGCAACGTTCGCCCTAATTTCTTTTACATTATTTACATATTTTTGCAAAAATAATTTTTCCTAAGTTTCACTGATCGACAGCCTTCCTGTACACTTTTTCTGAAGTCGTTTGTAAATGGAATTGTCAACCTTTATAAATGGCATATCTGAAATCACCAGTATTTGACAAGAGTCACCATAAAATTTATCAATTCATGAATTGCATTCAGTTTTTAGATGATCCATTAATTTTGATTCTGAAGAATTCCATGCTTAAAAAGTATATAACGATGTATTGCTACAATCCATATCCGAAAAGAACTATTTATGACATTTTCATTAATGTTTTATATATGCATATAATACCATGGTGAGAATTATAATATTCTACAAGCCAATGAGTTTCCTTATAGTTTGAACTTCAATACAATGGCGTCAAGAGGTCTCTTCCATTGATAAGTCCTCATTATGCTCGCAGATCTGTCGACCAGTTCCTGTTTAACCTCCTAATATTTGATGGATCCAGTAGAGAGTGTAATGGGATATCAGGCTGTTATTCCGCTTCGGCGTGACGCTACATGTCACTACTCTTAATGACGTTCTCAACATATGGTTTCTGCAGATCTTTGTGTAGAGTTTGGATTAACATGTATCAGCGTACATCGGCGATCATTCGTAGTATTTTAATTGATATCTTTGAATGCCGTTACCTTTAGATCTATTTGTTCCCATTTATTGACCTGAGTTTACTGTCAATGCGTATGCGAAGGGTAGTTGACCTGCGCAGATTGTGCTTCAATTATTTTTATTTCACACTTTTCCGTCAACGTTTGAATTTGGTTTAAATCAATTTGTAATTTGATTGATGCTTCTACTTGGTTTACATTGGCTGCACTAATCCGAAGGCAATATTCTTACAACTGGCACTACGTAATAATAAAGAGCAATTCCAAAAATGAAAAAAATGCAACCCCAGCAATAAAAACTAAAAATTTTAAATACGGGGGTTCTAGGGAGGAAATCTCTGGGTTCCTGCCGGTGTGCTGGAGCTGTGTTCGAACGGTTCCGTACTACGATCACAGTGGCTATAGCGTCGGTAATAGCAAACCTCTGTGTCTTCATATATGCGTGTTAACGACGTAGCAGATTTGTTTACTTTGCGCATTAGGTCACGCTAACAACTAAATATACCTTGTACGCAAATAAAAGACCTACATAGACATAGATGGCGAAGCAGTCTAGTTAGCGACGCTCAAACATAACCGTCGATCCGTTGCCACATTCGCGTAGTTGATTGAGATCCTATTAGGGTAACAACGCAGATAAAGCGGACGTTCGACGGGACAGGGAGTCCTTTATCTGTTTAACGAAGTACAAGTTAGGTACCTAGGTAAACCACGCGTGTGATCGATGCGATTACGTCCCTGGTACGGCGGCGTCAGATATACGACACTGTTGACGTCAGACTTCTGTAACGGACGGCTAAACGACATTGTATATTTTCGGAATAAGGAAAGATAAAACAAATTTCTTTATACTCGTCATTCGCAGAACGTGGACGGTATAAATACAAATGAGGAAATAAATGTATTCCGCTTTAAGAATACATTATTTTAAGTAGAAATAGATTTAATTACATATATCCACATATTGGATATTTATTTTAGGGAATTCAATGAGAAATCAAAAACGTAAATATTTTAATCGTCTAGCAAAAGAAAAAATTCCCTACAGTTGAATGAGGTAGTAAAGGATAATTTAGGTCAAAAGGTGACCATCTATAAATACGTATTGACCTGTTTCCTGCAATCGATTTAAGCAATTTCATTTTCCACTTTATATCTGCACAGTGAAACCCACATCTAAGTTTCTTTAAATTCTGCAAACGATCCTAACTTATGATGTATCCGAGCAATATAATAGATACATATTGCAAGGAAAACTCTTACGATAATGTTTGTTAATAAGCGGCTTTATTGCAAATAAGTTTCCCGCCTTTTTCATAAATCACCTTAATTAATGGTGTGAACAAAGAAAAAAGTATATATTTTCGAACAGTTGCTCATAATTTTATGGCGAACACATTACTCTGAGCGAATCGAAAAGTAATCAAACTAAACCAAGTGTTACCTATAGGCTCTATTTTAGCCCCACTTCTTTTGAATTAGTATATTGTTGATATGCATTCAACGGGTCATAAAAGATCCCCTTGCTGTGATAACACAGGTTAACAAGTTTTTTGTCCCAAGCACAAAAATGCCTGTTTCCCATATACTTTTGCATGTTGAAATCAATTATGTTTTCAGAATTTATCCATCACCCTTAGTTTTTATGGTTTTATGTTGCAGGATGCATGCACATTTTAGGTGAATAAGCGAATATCCTGGAACATAAAAACTAAGGGTGATACTTAAGAGAACATGTCTTGACGTTATTTCAGTTGTCGGCAAGAGCTCGGTGAATGGACATATACACTGACGTTGTTAACGTTTTAAAGAGTGTTATGTTCAAGCTATTGTAGTGAAACCGCGAACATTTGATCACCTGAAAAGTGCCAAGGAAATGTGTAAACCACCCGAACTCTTTTTGCCACATTTGCGGTGAATTGACATTTAAATATCAAAAACGGTCTTTCACACCACTCCTTAAAAAGTGCTATGAGCAGTATTTTATTAGCACACAATCTACGATGGCCGACATTTGAAGTGAGCAATGTCGCAGATGAAGTGAATTGTTTTTATTGTTCAGATATTGTCAACCCCGTGATTGAAAGTAGTGAAATTACAACATTATGTTAAAACCACCGCCATTTCATTATGGATCAAAAAATGTTCTTTAACAAGATAGGAAATCAGTGCAAAAAATTATGTTTCATTAAATTTAGTACCATTTCGCATTATATCACCAGCGCAGCGTAACGTAAAACGAACTTTTTCACCTGTTACAGTCGATTTTCATAAATTACCATATTTGATTATCAGCCACTCACTTGCAACTACAATTAAATTTCCATAATTTAACGCCTTTCACAGGCAGTTATGGTGTTACGCCCTATTAAGTTGGTATATAATGTTATAAAATACTTAAAGCAATAAATTATTTGGTACCGAAATGGTGTGACATTCCTACCTTTTATAGGGGTTCGAAAAAAGCGCTACCTGAAGAGAAATAATTTCAGTTTGAGAACCCCTCCATTTCTTTTTTCGTTTCTTTTTAATCAATCCCACCATACATTAACAAACAATAGCAACTGTAATTACGCCAGCTTAGTCGTATTGTTGTAGAAACAAATAATACGTTTATCAGGGTACGCCTGAAACAGTTGCTAAATACACAACTTGCCCTCATATTGACTTGTGAATTTGCCTGTTCTCGCGTGAAATTCGTTCAACCGGGCCATAGTTGGCAGCGGCACAAAGAAGGGGCTGCTATTTGTTCTGGGACTAGACGATGGAGCGGGATTTTGCGGCCGAAAGCTGGTGGTAGTCAATTTGCAGCAATTAAGTTTTTTCTTGTGGTATTTGCGCTCGCACAAGCAAAAGTTTTGCCAAACTGAACTGCCCTTCAATCTGTCAATCGAATCGTAATGTAATGTAATGTAAAGGTATCGATGTTATACTGGAAGGTCAAACAGCGAAGCTAGTAGAATCGTTGATTGCAAAATTTTAAAACGCAATTCCGTATAACGGCATAGATTCTTGCAGCCTGCGCTCCTGTTATTGGTTGCTCTCATATTGTTTAATCATTTAAGTCCTTTGACTGAATAAAGTAAGATCAGAAGTAACATTAATCATTCCGAATTTGTGACCTATGTCTGCTATTAATAATTTTCATTCCCCATTAGAAGGTTTACATCTTATTCGAGCAAAGAGTTACTTAAATGAATCAAATACTAAAGGTTCGAATACTAAATAGATTTTCAATTTTTGCATTTTAATCGCTGTAAAGTTAATTGTGTTTCTTATATGTTATGGTTACTTTGTATAAAGCTGGATACTATGTAGTTCAATTCTCAGTCTGTTTTCGTGTCTAGTATTACAGCTGTGTCTGTCACTGCTGCATTCAGGAACAGGTTAACTTTTTTTTCCTGTAACTTTAATTTCATACGTTTTATATTTTACTTCCTGATTTATGACATGAATCATTTTAATTGAAAAACAGAACAAGTGAGTGCATAATCTACTTAAACAAACTTTTGGATTCACTTACAATATATCGGCAAAACTTTTATAAATGTTTGTTGCACACGCAGTGTACGTTATTGTATTGTATTGTATGTGTATGTTATTTAATGTTATTAATAGTTTCTTGTTATAAAATAGAATCCAAATAGTTTTTGTAATATTTACAAGTTCGTTGTATCCACACGAACCGGCAAAGTACCTTCAAACAATTAACATATTCTGCTTTAAATTATCTTCTATCCTCCCATTTGCCACAACTACCGAATTACTTGCGTACAATAGAGTTGTACCAGTTTTTACGTGTTCTGGAAAATTATTTTTGCAGAAACAAAGTAATGGATCCAGAACCAAAGGTATGGATAATTCAAAAATTAGTGTTGCAGTGCCAGATTATTAATGTTATTTTAAATTAATTCACACACGATGAAGTTACGGTCGAAGGGTTGAAGCTATGAAGATAATTTGTTCTTTAAAACTTTTCAGTAAAGTACTCTTAAAGGGTATACCTTTTTCCTGTAACCAGTCCTACATTTCCTGCTTCTTGGACGCAGTAGTATATCTGTCTTTCTGCGCATTGTGAGAAGGCGCATTGCCTACCAGTAGTACAGTGACTGTGGCAAATTGAGTATTAGTTTGTCATCCAACCCCTTCACGTAATTTACGAACTTCATTTCGGAATGATAGTCTTAGCGCCCGATTGAAATATAAGGGACGAATTAGCGATAAAACTGTTCTCGTTACCGATGTTCACCTTTATCATTCTCTGTCCTTTTCCCATAGGTTCCTTTAATCCGTCAAGGGATTTGCCATTTCAACTTTTCGCTGTTGTGTGTGAGGCATGGGTGTACGTTTCATCCATATAAACGACGAGGCTTCCGCCTTGTCGAAACCTTCTCATATCGCGCAAATACTTTGTTCTCTGGAATCTAATATCATGACTCTCCATCAATATCTCTCTGTTGTATTGTGCCTTTCTTCATGGAAAACCAATACCCTGTATAATTTTACGTAGACTTTCTCCACTTCCGTTGAAGTCCCTGACATCTTTAAACTTAGATAAAATACGTCTTAGTGTAGGCACAGTCTTCACCGTTGGATGAAAATGTAAAAATTTCACGTTTCATGTCGCCTTATCGGTGTCATCAAACTCAATTATACGCTTAAGGATTTTTATGTTTCATTGGAAAACGATATTTGGCACACTTTCTACTTTCACTTATCATACACAATCCTATAAATTGCCGATAATGACACCGCCGTAGCCTTCCAAGCTTGTGATTTTAAAGTGATTAAACTTTCGGGAAAACAATCACTTAAATAGATATAAACATTAGCAATAATTTCGCGACTTTGTCCATTAATGGGACGTCCGCCTAAATGAATTGAGGTACGTTGCGTTTTGGCCGACACTGTAGCTAACAGTGAAATAAGCTGTATCTAACATGTTCAACTTTTATTATCAGTGAGCAACAAATACCAGCACTTAACTTTACGCCCGCCTCACTTATCGGTGCACCAATTTCACGAGATTATGATTTAAGCGTAACGGCTTAGCCTCGTCCTTTTATATAGACAGCACTATGTACGAAATCCGGAACAAAATCAATGCCGACGTTGATATTACCTTGATCAATAGTAACGTTATTCTCTTTGATATATAACACACAAAGCCATGTCCCAGCGAATGCAGCTTATGCATATTCAAATATTCATTATTCAATAGGCATTTCGGAATAGCACTGATGAAACCATCTAATAATTTATATATCAGTGAATGCGGGAGATATCGATTTAGTGCAAAGATTAATTTCTATTGCACTATGCTCAACTAACGTTTGAATAAGCGATTACATAATGTAAGAGAATGTTAGTTATACTAATCGTAAATTGTTAAAGATCAGTAGAAAAAGTTGTTTGATTTTGTTAATGTGCATGGACAGACATGTGTCCACAAAGAACTTGATGTTAAAATCTTTCAACTACAAAACTTTCACCTAATTTAAAAATATTTTAAGTTGAGTAACTGTTCATCACTAGCGCTAGCAGCTTTATATATTTATATAGTGTAAAAGGAAAGTAAAATCAAAAACGTCTGTTATCGGTCAAATTCTATCCCAAAGAAATGCAAATGCCCAGGCTAACTTACAATTGACCACATGAACACTAGTAGTATTTTACCTAAAATTTAGTGCTGTTTCGGAATTAACTGGAAAAAAATACCATTTGAGCAAAAAATGTTTTTTGATTATTTGCTGATTTTGTCTAGTCTTCTGGACTATTGCAAGATTATCCTATACATTCCTGTCTAGATTATTTGATTATTTGTATTAAGGTGTTTTACATTATGTAAATAAAACACTTGAAACTGTATAAATCTTCACTATATTAAAAATAGAAGTAACAATTGTTTCGCCAAAA
>JARFOC010072183.1:0-16009 GCA_031763485.1 Osmoderma eremita | reverse complement strand
CTTGAAACATCAAACAAATTTCTTCCTACTCAAATACGTCAAATAATAGATGCTATTTTGCACATTTATAAATGCACTTAAGGCATTTTTAAAATACACACAGACACCACACATTCGTGTTCACACATTGGGGGGCAGTTAATGAAAGCAATAAGTTGTCTACTACGCATGTAGGCTCTACGTTGAGCGTTAGGTCGTACAATTAGAAAGTGTCGGTAGTATACCTACTTCATGTATCCAATACGATAAATATTTTCAATTGCGCTCTACACCTTATTATTTGTATTGTACAGTACGAAATGCGGTAATAGTAAAACTACAATATATTATCGTTTATAGTAGCACCAGTGTACTTACAATTTCCCGTTGGCAAAGTTTCATATATTCCTTGTCAAGCTTAGTTTTTCCTGCTCCCGGGCCCGTAGATACACTTTTAGAAATCGTAACGTATTTTGTACAGCTCACCGAAAGTTCTTCTAATACCTGCTTAAGATTCGCTTCCATGTTGCTGCTTTCAATTTCCATTGAAGCGTGTACCTCATTTAGCCCTTCCTCCTGAAACATACATATTCCCGGTTTGCCCATATAAATAGGAACATTTCAGTAGTGTTATGGTAAAACATGTTATCTGCCATTTTTGTGATTTTACAGGACAATCAAAAACAGTTTTGTATTTATAATAGTGCATACAGATTTGATAATCTAGATTCATGTTTGTATCATTGTCATAGCTATTTATACTACAAAGTGTTGACAACTAAATGCTTTATACTTTAAGTGCGATCATTTAATGCCAAAAAATGCATTTTGAAAAACAAAGGCAGGTAGCATGTCTTACCATCGCAGTCACTAAATTCCAACCAATTTATCGGCGATCTTCGCTATTATGTTAGAATTGTACATTCGACGTCTGTGATCCGGCCATACGGATCGAACGTGCATACAGGGTTTGTTATCCCAATAGGGTAGGAAATAATATATTCGGTCGTGTGTCATTGGCTTCGTCGGTGTTGTTGTGCTCTGCCAGGAACCGCTGTCGGACACCACAGACTCTGAAATTTGTTATGCATTGTCTTTTGGTTAGAAAAGAAAGGAAATTGCGCCGCATTTTCGTTGAAAAGCTGCGAAAAGTCTGTCGTTTGTATAAACAGATTCGGTACATAAAATATTGAACAAATTTTGAAGCAGTTGTCTGAAAATAGAATAACACAATTTGTTATTGTCAGCTTAAAACGCAAAAATTAATCAAAAGAGGAAGAATTAATCAGCGTGTTCTAAATATAATGTGAAGCTGAATAATTGATGAGGCAAAAAAGTATTTCTGAATTGCCAGATAATGGAAAGCGAGTTTTATATTTTTAATTACTGTCTATCATATTTGTTTAATTAATTATACGCGTCACTGATATGACTTTTGTTTTACCTAAAAAAAAGTGATTTTAGTGATTTTTCACTTTTTTATCTTTTAATAATACATTTTTTTACAGTTGAAAATCCGAAGAGGTTTTCGTTTTTATTTACACACTAAAACAAAAAAAAATCGAGTTGAAACATTGCAAAAACACAACGGTTACTTCTTTGTGGATGTTTATCGCGTCCGTAAGAAGGTTTAATATAGACAACATTTGAGAAACTCCACTATGCTAACTCCGGTAGAACCCCGCGACAAAAATAAATGTCTAATATTAGTTTTTCATAGAATAACGAAAGCAATTAGCCGAGTCGTAAAAGACGAAATCCTAAAGATAAACCGGAAATGAAACAAGAGCAAATTTGCAAAATTACAGTTGGAGATTGTGAGAAAGTCTACATTGGGCAGACAAACAGGTCTATTGAAACTAGGTATAAGGAGCATATCTCGCACTAGTGACATGGGAGAGCAGATATGTCTGGCGTTGCTCAATATATCGGGAAAATAATAAATATAAATATAGATAATTTAAAACTGAGGAAATCAGTAACTTGGACATGCGAGCTAGATGCTTATGAATCCATTTATATTAAATAGAATTCCTTCTTAATCGAGAAGAAGCGCCCTTGTCATTTTCTGTGTTGATAGAAGTATTGGAATAAAGCACACTTAAGAACGCTCGGGTGGTCCTTCTAAGATGTTTTGCGTTCGAGGGTGTGTGAAAGGTTGTAAATATGTTAGGGATAGATAAAGGGAATAAGGGAAGAAGGCAAAGTAGTGCATGTTTTTAGATGTAGTTATTTTGCGCTTATTCGGTTATATGACTTGATAATGGGAATCCCCGTATTCCGGAAACACGTGCCGTCCCGAACTAATTAATACTTTGTGCGGGAGGAGTAACCCGAACAGTGTGGTTATTGTGTTGCCCCACAGTCCTTGCAATATTTATTGAAATATACATTTTCTAAACCTACTCTTATGGATATCAGAAATTCTGAATATTTTGTTGTTATTAGTTTTTCTTATACATTGTATACACAATGTAAATGTATATACAGGTTGTTGAAATATCTGAAGACTGCACTGTGTCTGGATGAAGTAAATTTTAAAATATTCTATTCTAAAAGTAGAACACTGTGGAATACTTTTATTTAAAAAAAAATTTTTTGTAAGATAAATACCGATCGTATGGTCACCATCTTAAACTGCGCCAAAAATGTTGATACCAGATTTTTACACTGTATAAGAAATACATAGAATTAATTTTTTGTACATTTTCTGTAATTTGCTTTATTGTTTAGTAGTTTTAGACACTATAAACATAGCAATATGCGATTTTCATTGTTTAGTTATAATATAGCAAAGAAGTAAAGAATCTAAAATCGAAGACAGCGTTCTATTAAATGGTAAAGATGGTAAAATGGTTTAGAACATTCCTCAAGGTTCTGGATTCTACCCCATCTAAGACATACGCTTACCTCATTACCTAAAACCACAATCAGGACTTTCGTTCGAAAGGCAATGAAGGAATGAGATTTCACATAGCGTCCAAGAAGAATAATAATAATGAATACTCTAGAAGCGTGTGGTTCCATCAATTTGAAGCAGATTTGAGATCTGAATGGAAAGCAGGTTTAGAAAAGGTAAATTCCAACCAAGACTTTCTTGTTGATTCTCATCATGGTATAACTTATGAATATGTTAATACAACATATTCACTGTTCCAACTAAAGCAACTTTGTTCTTTAGTAACGAATCACTTGTGCTTTCAAGGGAGCTAAGAAAGTGCCAAGAACAGGCCATCAGCTAAAACTTGTATTTGAAACATTTTAAAAAAAGTTATCAACAACACATTTTCTATGCAGCGTGCGAGGAAACCAAACTACAAAGCATTAAAAAGTTTAACGTGATCCCAAAAAAAAATCGGAGTGGGAAAGAATTTTAGAAAAAAATAGGAATACACAGTAAAATTGAAAAAAAAACCCATAGCTTGTACAACACAGTGTTATAATTATTTCATTAACCCAGTGGCTTCGTTGTACAAGGCGAACAAACTGATTCATAAAATATAATGTCAATATTGTGTCTATATTGAAATATAATTTCACAAGTTGCAATGTACCTGCAATGTACCTATAAAAATATTCTAATAAATTTTGATAATGCTTAAATAAATTAATAGATAGAAAGTTAAGAGAACAAACATTTGCTAAATTTTTTTATGACATTTCAAGAACGTAAAGTTAATAAAGGTGTACTCTATTGTACTCTGATTGACAATTAAGTAACAAATTTGAATTATTAAGTTTGTTACTTTCCAAGCATTCTAACAGGTTTACTTTCGTACCTTTGATTTTCATTTGCAAACTTTTGCAGAAAAATTAAAGGTATGGTTTTCTTCTAGTGAATGGTTGGCGAATCAGGCTATTTATTTTTGTACAAGGCGTAGTGTTTCGCAATTCTTTTTTGACCAACCAGTTTTCATCTTTTCTTGGAACTTGATTTTAATGTTTGATAGACAAATTAAGTGGTTCGCGTCGCGTATCCAATTTCCTGATGCTGTTATTTCACAAATTATAACAATTACATAAAATATTGTTTAACTTTGTTGAATATTTTATTTACTAAAAATATTCGAAAATAATTTATTATCGTATTTCGCGTTTTTCAATAAAGATGCATTAATAAATTAACTGGAAACTTACCCAATTCGTCACTGTCCGAGTCATTATACGCTTCCTTTTTTCTTTCATTATTGCCATCTATAGCATTTCCCGCATTACCTATACTTAATTCAAAATAGACGGGTTTATCAGCAAGCTTTTTATCGATCATAGAAGCGTCCATGATAGTAGCGAATAAGAAATACTCTTCGTTTTTCCCATATGATGACTCATTCACAGGGACGGTAGGTTCCAGATCAACCTCTGAGGGCCCTATATCTATTGAATCGGTGATTTCCGTTCTTATTGCAATTAACAGTCGTGCTCTATACGAAACTCCTTCTCCTAGTCCGGTATTTAGCGAAGAATGTTCGTCTATCAAAGTATAATCTCGTGTCGATCCGTACAGGTGGATGAAGGATGGTCCGAAGGTCGGTAAAAAACCTATAAATGGAGAAATTGAAGAATGCGATCATTCCTGCGAACACATCGGTGGTACCTGAATTCTCTCACCCTTCTCTCCGTCATTCGAGATGGTCTTCAAGTCGAGGAAGTGTGTTCCAATCACAGTCGGTTTAACTGGGTCATCGTCGCGTAACTGGATCTTTATCCTCTGACACAGAGGCGGAAACATTTCCGTGAAAACGAGTTGTTCGTTCCATACAGGCGCGTAGCTGTGTTTCTTTACGCTAGTTTTACCCTGAAAAGGAAAGGGTTTTAACGCGATTATAAGTACCACCTACTTATCTAAAAGAAGGATCGAACAAATGCTTGTTTGTGAATGTCGTTTGAGATAAATTGCGGTACTATTGTTAAAAACATGAACAAAATCTATGACACCTCACAGTTGTAGATGTTTGTGTAATGCAAACAAGTTCTATTATTAGTCTTATAGCATGGAAAGCCTGTTCGAATATATTAGATATTGACAGATCACATTGTGCGCTTCGTAGGTATTTTATAAATAAGTTGAGAAAGCTTGACATCCATAACTTGAATGGTGATAAAACTGAATTTATGAAAACGGCATTCTGAGAAAAAGGTAGATTCTAAAAAATCGCATTTCAGTCAGTTATAACTATTTATAAACTCCATATAGATAATTATAATATGATTCCACACGTGGAATGGAATAATAATTTAGGACATGTTAATATTATTGCCCAAAGATTTGTAAGTACAATCAGAGATATTGTGGAAATAAAGTGTCAAAATGTAGAAATGAATGTACCACCAACAAAAGAAATATTTACGAAATAAATAGATTAATAAGTCCATTATTGAATGAAGATGAGAAACAGAAAATATAAAATAACCAAAAATGAAGAAATGAAGGAAGAATATACGCGGAAAGAAAATGAAAAATCCTTTATATCGTTACTAGACAACAATAAGAATAGCTCAAGAGAGTTCTGGAAGAATTTGAAGACATTGATGCCGAATGAAAGGCAATCTAATAATATCTGTTAAATTTGCGCTCTAGAGATTAATAATGAAATTGAAGTTGCCAAGAAATTTTACCAATAGTTTACATTAAATATTGAGAATACTGTCTTGTGACTTTACTTTCAATGGGTGGTTGAACATCTTAAAATAAGGTCATTAACGTGAAAATATTGACATGTTGTTAATTTATGGTCAAGTACGCCAGAATTCTGCTGCTGCAAGTCTATTGTACGCTGAGCGGTTTTCTATTCCACAAAAATTCAGCGCTCTAGTAATCCGTGCACGAGAAACTGGTGTATTGCGAACACGTCAAGGTCGAGATGGTGGTCTTTCTAGTAGTACTCGAAAAATATCTCGTCAAGGAAATGTATCACATCGAATTCTCTGGCGAACACTGCCCGAGAATCAATTGTATCTTTTCCATGTATATTAAGTGCAGGCTATACAATTTGTAGATCATCCTTTACGATTACTGTTTTGCCGATGGTTTCTACAAAAACATGTAGAAATTCCAAACTTTTCTTCCATTGTATTGGCAACTGATAAAGCAACGTTTACACGTAACGGCATAAATAACTGCGGTAATACTCATATTTCAGCTGCTCATAATTCACATGCTCTTCGTCATTTCCAGCGTAGATTTTCGATAAAGGTTTGGGCGGACTGGTCAACAAACAATTTATTGACCCATTTGTGTTGCCAAATTGAATGAATGGATATGATTATCTCTTGTTTTTACAAAATTATTTTATGGAGCTATTGGAAGAAGTTCCTCTGAATGTACGTCGACCAATGGGGTTTGTTTACGATGGTGCACCGCTGCATTTTAATCGTTTAGTTCGTCAGGATTTAGATAATCTGTTTGAAAATAAGTGGATTCGTCGAGGTGGTCCTATGCCATGGCCTCCTCGGTCACCCGACGTTAACCCCCTACTTATGGGCCGTTATGAAGACCCTGGTAAACACCAACGACATAATTGATTTAGATGAGGCAGCTGCGGCGACAATTTGACGGCAAGGCCAAGGCGTAGTAAATTTTGCTATTTCATGGATACGTCGAGCGAGACCTTGCGTTCAACAACACGGCGATAACTTTGAACAACTAGTGTGAAGTGGATTGCATGATAAACATTAAAAAATGTTTAAATTAATAAGCTTAACCACAACTTAAAAAAACTACAACTTTTTAAAACATTAATACCTCTCTTATTATGCAACTTTGTTAAGATATTTTTAGGTTAATGACCTTATTTTAAGATGTTTAATCACCCCTTGAAAATAAAATCACAAGACCGTAAACAGGCTGTACATACATATCAAAATTATGATATTGCGTTGAGTGGAAGGCTTGCAAGCACGATACATTTTCTAGGTTTGTGAATACTACGATGTTGGAATAAAAAATTATATTAAAAACAACAAACAAAAAAGGTGATATTGTAGGAGATGGTGTAATAAGCAGTGGTGATTGGTGCTGATTTTTTAAGTTGGCTACAGCTAAGATAGCGCTGATTCGTGCGAAGTGGATACGAAGTCTCACAATGCACTTCCATAGCTTCGCTACTGCCCACCCAAAACGTTATCACCAGCCGCCTCTGATAAGCGATATGAGCGATGTACCTGTCAATAGGCTGTTGGATCTAGTAAATACTTTATTGATATTCGATGAATTCCCGGGGTATTCATTTGGTTGAGAACAGTTGATGAGAGAAATATTGTTTTGGCTGGGGTTTTGGGGTAAGCGTTGACCACTCAGCGTTTACCCATAATGCCGGGAGGTCTCCACCCAATCCCTATTACATAGGGCAACGGGCGACGCACCCGGCATTAACATGGGTGGTAGGTAGGTTGCGACCTGCCGGTCGTGCCTGTAAGGGGGAGGGACTTCGGACCTCTCAATACATTAATAAAAAAATTAAAAAAAACTAAAACCCTCTAAAACCTCAAAACGCTTAATGGATATAAATTTTATAATTATAATAAATTTTATAATTTATGAGCTGATTTTATAGCCTACATCCACCCATTTAATTTTCCGTTTCAATTATTAAAATCGGTCTATAAGTAAAGGCGGTACGGACTCGTCTTTTTTATAAGACAGCCTGTATATATGATTTGAACTAAATCAATCATTGTTTAGCATTCGGGAATTATATTTGACGGTTTGAAATAATTAGATAAAATATATTTGAAAAGTTAATCTTTCCTGAACCCTGGGAAAAAAATTACAAGAAACCTATCAAAATATCCAAAAATAAAAGACAGAATAAAAAGGCCTGTTTCGAAAGCAGGCAGTTGTTGAAGTTGTAATGGTATTTCTTGATGTGGAACTGAAAATATTACGACGAATGTCCGGTTACTAAGGTACGTTTGTGCGACACATCGTCTACGTCCCTCCGATCAGGTTGAAGCTTGCGCCCATTTTAGATGTGCATATGTACTGCAGAGGTTTTTTCACATCTAATTTATTTATTCAGCATGTTCCATTTTACAATATTACATGCTATTAAATTTTTAATACAATAACATTAACTAAACTATTTGCACAAAATTATAGTAACATCTTCATGACAATTTCTCAAATTCATATTTTCCGATAAACTGGAGAAAATAACTTTTGTGATACTCTATCAATTGTGATTTTGTAACCGGCCAAACATCTTCTTTGTTAGCATCTCTCATTGAACTCCCAAACCACACTAGCACTCATCGCTGTCTAGTATTTTAAACTTGTAGAAATAACTTTTAATTTTCCATGTCCACTGAGCATGGTCGTAATTTTTGGCGAATATGGTAATATAACCCGGAAACAATTCTTTTGTTATTTTGCCTTTACTAGTATTTGTTCATTCAATCTGCCACTTCTCCACACTATCTTTTTCCTGTTCTCTAATCATTAGGCGTTTTCTTACACTGAATTCCTGAACATTACCCAGTCTAACTACTTCACTAACATTTAATTTCTCATATCTCTTTTAATTTCAAAATGATAGGGGTATTACCCGTAAGTACATATGATGCATCGTACGATAGAATCCTAAAACCTTTTAATATCCTTACATTCATTAGTCTTTGTACAATTTCAATTTCTCTTTGGTTTGCTTTCTGATGTAGAGCAATTTTCCATATTGGAATAGCATATGATAGAATAGGTACAACTGCGCCTTTATCAATAGTCCTCAAGGCCTCTTGCCTGATGTTGATGAGAGCATTACATTTTTCACTTATATACATCACATATTGGTCAAATTTAAATTTGCTGTCTATACATATACCCAGATACTTTATATTTCTAACTCGCTTCAAGACATCATAATTTAGAAATATATTTAACTCTTTACTGACCAAAGATTGCTTTCTTGTCATTAACATTACTTGAGATTTTGCTTCATTAAATTGGATCTTGTTACTCTCTGCCCAAAGCATCACCTTCTGCATTTCTATATTGGCTGTGTTCTAAATCTCTAACACTGATTTCCCTTTCGTTAATATTACCACATCATCAGCAAAAGCAATTGCCTTTGTTTGATTTGTAAAGTGCAAATTAAGCAAGGAATCGTACTGAATATTCCAGAATCCTGGACCACAGCACGAACCTTGTGGACAGCCTTTTGTTGGTACTTTCTTTACTTATAACTCCATTAACTTGTAAGATTGCTAGCCTTCCAGTGAAGTAGTGTTTAGACAGATTGTATACGTTTTTTGGACAATTAAAGTCCTTTAAGGCCTTAATGATTGCTGGCCACCAAGCGGCGTTGAAGGCTCCTTTTACATCAAGACTTATCATAGTACCCAGCTGCTTTTCTTCAAAAACAAATGTACTGCATAGGTGGCTATTATCTAAGGTTGAGTACAACGTGTACAGTGACAGCCGCACAATGTCAGTACCGATCGAAACATACTCCAAGTTTGAAGTGCGAGCGATTATTCGTTTTTTGCATGCAAATAATGAGACATCTGCCGAAATCCATGAAAAGATACTGAAGACTTACGGAGACGGCCTTATGAGTCGAAAACAAGTTAGTGCTTGGTGTAAACAGTTCAAAAGTGGACGCACAGCTCTGAACGACGATACCGAAGGTGGGGAAAAAACAATCAACAACGAAAACGGATGAGAATCAATTAAACGTTGATAGGCTGATTCGAGAAGATCGTCCCTTGAAAATACGGAAAATTAATCTACTGACTGGCATTCCAAAAAACTCTGTTAGTGAACAGTATCTGAATTAGGCTATCGAAAAGTGTTCGCTAGATGGGTACCAAAACTGTTGACCCACCAACACAAAATGCAATGAATGGCGGCGGCAATCGGGCTTTTAATGCGCTATCGTCAGGAAAGCGGATTTCTAGAGACTCGATGACGTGGATACATCTGAGTTCAAAAAATTCGAAGTTTAGCAGTTTTCAAAAAAGGCAATGACAACTGTGTTCTGGGATATGCAAGGCAGTTTGTTCATAGAGTTTTTACTAGCGAAAGCGATAATCAACAGCGGTATTTATTGTAAAATTTTCGAAAAACTACAGAAAGCCATTTGGCAGAAAAGAAGAGGAATGTTGACGAAAAGAATGTTGGATGACAATGACCAACATGGTTTTGTTCGTGGTAGATCGACAGTTACAAACCTCGTATCTGTAACGCAAGATATTTGTAGTGAACTTGATCGCCAAGGTCAAGTCGATGTTATTTGCACTGACTTAAGACATACCCTGTGCTTGCTTATGCATATAACATAAAAATATATAACCCCATATAATCCCGCAATGATGCGCATTTCTAACTCGTATTAATGAGTGGTGTTCGACCAGTAAATTGAAATTGAATATCAATAAATGTTTTCATGTATCCTACACCAGAAAAACTTATTACATTCATTCTTCTTATATGGTTGATAATGAAGGACAGTCGTATGAAATTTTCGTGTCACATAAACCAACTTTACAGTGAAAGTTAAAGTACAGTAGCCATATCTATTAGAGCAGCGGAAGCTATTGCTAAAGGAGTCACTAAAAAATCGGATTGATATGTATATATAATATATATTACCAAGTAAATTCAAGTATGGGAGTGTATTTGTTCGCACAGAAGAGAAGAAAGGAATGTGAAAAAAAGAAGAACAAGTTGAGATTGAATAGCAGGCAAGGAACTTGTAATAAAGGCGGCAATCTAATTTTCTATAAAGTGAGTGCATTTACGGCTTAAATATATTTAATGGTGAACTAAAATAAAATGTTTATTGATCTTTTGATACTCCCATTAAAATGTGAAGCTTGTACTGCATGATTGTAACTCGATTTCCTGGGCAAAGTGTTATGGTCAACAGAAAATAGTTTCCAGTTCAGAAATACATTCAGTTAAAGGAATGTTTACAAATGTTTATTCCTATTAATTGAATGCTTATATTAATGCTTTATGTTTACTGTTTTTATTAAAGCATTTCATTAATATTTTCATTATTCCACATTAGTGGAAGTAGAAACTATTGTTTTTTAAAATATTTTGTAAACTATTAATTTTAGGTAAGGTTTATGCTACTCATTGTCACTTGCTTTAGAGACCATGTTTCGTTGCTATGATGAATAACCTTGAAACGATTTTGCATAGAACTAGTGGCCGTTTCAAGACAGACAGCAAAGTAAATTCATCGTTACTCTTACAAAGATCATCGATGTTCATCAATTCGTTCAGATTCCGTAATTGAACGCTAAGATTTAACAAAAGAATACTTTCGCGTTTCATGTTTTTCTTACAGTAAAATATAGATACATCTTTTGAGTGTAGCCTTTTCATTCTACAGATCCGAAGATGTTTTGGTGTTTTATTAAATTGAGCACCACTTCTGCTAAAATCAGAAGTAAAAAAAAATATCATCAATTATGTAGGTTAGGTTCGGATACTGAAAACCACAAAGGAAAATAATGTCAGACGTAGCACTCCGAAAGCAATACAGCCCATCGAACGCCACTATTAACATTCGTTACTTAGTTGCCGAAATACGTATACAGAGTTCTTTACTCAACAAGGTGGTAAGGGGTATTTTTTACTTTAAAAAAATCATCAATTATAATGTAATTGTCTGTCAAATTTTAGGTATAAATAAATATATTCATAGATGAGAGAAATAATTACTAATAAATACTTTCTTGCAATTTATTTATCTAGTGTTACTGTTTCTTGAAGAGATTTATTTCACATTTAAGTCGGCGTCCCATGATAATTCAATGTGAAATACTTCAGATAAGGGATTCCGCTTTTCTGAAACCTTATCTTTGTTTACAGTCGGTATTTGGTAGGAAACGAAATATTAAAGCGAGGGGGAATAAATGGAACGCTATGGAGTAACATCGTAACCGAGGTGGATTTATAGAATTTCATAATTAATGTGGTTCTTTCGTAAATACCGAATTTATTTACACAAACCAGGAATTTTATTACCGAAAAAGCTAGAATTAATCTTCGTGAAGTACAAAATTCTTTGATTTAAATTAATATTATACATGTTAATTCTCAGAAATTTAATTCAATAATTCAATTTAATTTAATATTGTAAAGAGTAAACGTTTTAGTAGTGATTGAAAGCAGTTTTAGTGGAGTAGAATGTGCTCTTATGCAGTTTTTGGTAAACACCTACGTAATATAATATAATACGTAACTCAATAGTAGATCGGTTAACAAAAATGAGACTATAAACGTTAGATATTATAATCGGTGACACAAGTAATATCACTTTAAATATTGTGAGATGGAAGTATGGAACTCTGCCATATTCTAAAAATATCTACAGCAATATTATAGACCAAAATCAATAATAGTCTACGAAACGTGATAAGTACCACGCGTGATTTCGATTGAACTTCCTAATAATTTCCTCGTAAAAGACGAAAAGTGAAGTTGTTCAAGTTCAAGATTAATTAATATACAGGGTCAGGCAAAAGTATGGAATAATGCCATTATTTATTTAAATACTGTTCTAATCTAAATTTTCTTCAAATAAAAGTTCTTTCAATTATATTTTGCTGTGTTTTGGTCGAGTTTTCGTGGGGTCTTTTTTATGGTGTCGTTGCTATGGCAACCAACATTCTTTTAAAAAATAGTAACGAATTTTCTGAATCAGTATATTTTTCTACATACAAATAGTTATATTGTATGGAGTTCTAATGTAATAGTCACTTATAACGAAATTGTCGTTACCTGTGCCTGTTGAAGATTTTCGATTGTTTATCAGATGTTATTTTTTGACAATTAGCTTCGCTGTTGATAATTTTATGTGTTAGTTATATTTGTGTGTGTTACGCAGTCTTGTGTTTCCAAATTAATAAAAAAATACGCAGACACCGGAAGCGCAAAGGAAAAGCCAAAGACGGGAGGACTTGCTAATGGTGGTGACGTTGCACCACAGGGGTGCAATTCAATATGCGACCTTGGCAACAAGCACGCAGCAACTTGAAATAGGGGCAAGAGAGAGCCAGAGTCACCAACCATTGATTTACGAAAAATTAAACTAGAGGTATTTGAATTTATGTTGGCAATGTTACTCCCAAGAACGTAATATTTAATGTTGAAAACTTCCAACATTTCTAAATGTGTAACTTTGGTAAGAATTTCAAAGAAATTTACCATTGTTTTTAATAGATTTATTATAATTTCTCTCGCCCCTCCACTACGATGATTTTGTGGTTTTTCGCACTAGGCGCCGCTAGCGTACCACAACCAACAGTAGTGTCAGAGGTCATCCTTTGTGCTATTCTAAACGTAAGTAATAAATTTGGATTTTTAAGTAAATTTCTCAGATTTAATTTGCGTGTTTATTAGACATACCTAGGATTCACAAGTGTGGTAAATTTCCCGGTTGTTCAGGCATTTATAGGAATAAAGAATCAATTCACTTTCATACGCTCCCAAATCATCCAGCAACATTGAAAAGTTGGAAGAAAATGTGTCACCCGAATGAATCCGTAAATGCACAACATCTTCGAATATGCTCTAGGCACTTTCATAGTTGTTATTGTAATTATCATTCTCTAAAGAAGTAATTGTGATGCTATCCCTCGTGCACCCTCTTCGAAAGGTAGTAATGAATCCATTATCATCCACTTATGAAAATGAACCAGGTAATTTACTCTCTTTAGAACCAGGTTGTGAAAATTCATCTTCGACTACTTGTTTTCAACTAGTTGATCATGATTATTGCATTTCTGCTACACTTTCTTCTTCTTTGGACAATAATTTCATCACCCCATCTGTGTCACCAACACAAAATGTCATCGTCAGTTTTAACAGAAATAACATTTTTATTATATTTATAATTACTTACATGTTTCTTATGCTGGTTTTAGAATAAATTTTTATTTTCGAGTTCGTACGTTTTTTAGATATGTCTGTGATTTCACATAGGTATTGGTCAATATTTCCGCCTAATGTTTAATTTAACAACGAAGTAGCTAAATTTTTGTTTATAATTTTTAATCTTTTACTGTGAATACTATGAATACTGTTAGCGATAAATTTTATTCTCAAAAATGATTAAAAGTCGAATTAAAAATGTAGTCACGGCATTATTAAATTAAATTATGAGATGTAAATACGACTCGTTATTAGGAGGCGTATCACACTGATGAGATTAAGGAAAATCGAAACATATCTGACTTTTAAATGTCGCGCCGTATTTTGTAAGCACAATTCAGTCTTACTTCCAGGTTTGGACGTAGGAAGACCGGAGTTAACTGTAATGACATACGTGTTTGAGGGCTGGAATTTTGTGAAATCATGAGAAATGCGTTCCAACAAAATCCGGATTTCGGAAATAATATTTTGTTTTCTGACCAAGCCACATTTATGTTAAATGGATATGTTGTCCGGCAAACCCTAAATGGCTAATAGACGCTCACACTCAACGACCCCAAAAAGTGAATGTTTAGGCAGGAATTATCAATGATAATATTATTTTTTATAGATGGCACGTTGACAATGGAGAAATATTTAAATTTATTGACCTAAAACGTAGTTCCGACATTTCAAGCCATTTACCCTAATAACAATAATCTGTGGTTTCCATAAGACGGGACTCCTCCACACTTTGGTTTAGAGGTCGGAAATTTTCTGAGTAATGTTTTCGCGAACCGGTGGATTGGACGAAGAGGGGCAATAGAGTGGCCGGTCAGATCTGCAGACTTAAACCCTTGTGACTATTTGGTATGGAGTTACATAAAAAATAAGGCTCAAATGGAGCGGCCGCACAATTTAGAAGATCTCCGAATTAGAATTATGCCTGAAACGGGGGGGAAAATGTCAGGCGCTCCTTCAGGGAGAGACTAGAAATGCGTATACAGAGAAATGACGGTCACATTGAACACTAAATTAATTTTAATTTATATTTAATTGTTGTTATTAGTTAGAAACGTTGATTTGTACTCATAGTTAGGATTGCGTATTATTGTTGTCATTTTGTCATGTTATTGATTTTTTTTGTTATGTAATCCATACGTTGCTATTAAAAAAAAGAAAGTTGGTTGCCATAGCGAGGACACCTTAAAAAAACCGGCACGAAAACTCGACCAAAACACAGCAAAATATAATCAAAATAACTTTTATTTGCAGAAAATTTAGATTAGAACGGTATTTAAATAAATAATGTTATTATTCCATGCTTTTGCCGGACCCTGTAGATTATATCTTTTCCCTGCAAGTCATCCCCATACCCATGCAATAGTTATTATAGCCTCTAATTATGTATACGCTCAGGGTTCAATTAGTAAGTTTATATATTTTATACAGTAACTGTAATTAGCCCATCTATTGTTGAAGCAATTATTCTGGTGAATAAAAATGCGGTATTGCATTCTAACTGAAGCCCTTAAATTAACATAGTTCCATTACTTTGGTGATAACATTTCTACATTACTCGCATTTTCAATTACCACCGTAATGTAGCTCTCTTTATTTGTAGTTTGTAATATCTTTATATGAAATGCACATACCGTTAGACCTGCAAACGACACTTGCACGAATGGATCAACGAGGTCGCTGGTTTCACCCGTAAAAGCTTTCTTGACGTTTGCCATTAAAGACGAATTCATTTTAGGTAAACCGTCCGCTCTGTAGATTTTAACTATGAATCTAGCTCGTTGACGGTCTATGGGTACTCCATCTGGTAGCAGTAAATTTCTGAAATAAATAGAAATAGTAATTAAATAGAGTGTAGTTCGCGTTGAAATTACACATTTGTTAATTGTTCTTGCATGTTATTCCAAACAGATTTAATTTCTTAAATACGATCTTCTGCATTACGTTGTGGCAGATACGTAAGAAAGTTGTCTTCCATAATTCCATGATTTAATAAAAAATACCCTTACCTCCTCGATGAGTGAAGAACTCCGGATACGTATTTCGGCAACTACGTTGCCATCCTCAGTGCAATCTACGAAGGAAGATAATGTTAAACGTCGCACTCTGGGAGATTTGCACCACACAGAACACCACTTGAATAACACT
>JARFOC010072173.1:0-16015 GCA_031763485.1 Osmoderma eremita | reverse complement strand
AACATGAGAAAAATACAATAAAAGTGCAGTGCTCAACTAATACTAGTAATTGACTAAAATATAAATTCAAAGAGACATAAATAACAAAATAGAAACTAAAAAAGAATACAACAGATAATATATATAACAGTATAAATGAAACAGAAATACAAACAAATGTATATGTAAATATTTGGGGAACAAGACAATTAAGAAACATAATCTCATACATTAAAAATATCATGAAGCATAACAGCATTAACTGCCATACGAGAAAGTGGCGCTCGCTTCCATAAATTTGATTTAGCAATAGGTACACGCAAACTGTCGAGTACCGTGAGCTGGGACGGCTAAGCTAATTTCCGAGAGTAGGGACTGAGAATACACTCTCTTTAGTACCAGCTTAACAAGAAATCTGTCACTGGAAGCAGCTCATCGGCTTTGTGGAGAGTCAAAATTGTGCCTAGTTAGTAAAGCTTCATAATTTGTGCCACGTGCTGGATAAAGCTGCTTAATCCTGTATGACAGGAACTTCAAAAATCTTTTTTGAATTCTCTCTAAGGCAAGCTACTGATAGTGGTAATAAGGGTACCAAACAATTGAAGCGTACTCCAACTTAGTACGACCAAGAGTAAAAAAACAAGATCTTCATAACGTCAAGATCAGAAATCATTTGCAAGGACGTACTAAAACCCCCAAAACCTTAGAAGAATTATTAGCAATTTCAGTTATATGATCATTAAAAGGCAATTGAGAATCAAAAGGTTCTTCCAGATCTCGGATACTGGACTGTCTAAAGATTGGTGAGATATCAAATCATCAAGAAGGACGTCAAATACAATTGTTATTTTAGTGCAAAAACAGCTGTTGCATCGGTAAGATGTATGATCCTGTTCCTAGAAATATATTTAAAGTAAAATTAAAGAAGATAAAGTAAATTTGAGTAAATATTGAAGGCGTACTTGCGCATCCTAACTAACATACCGTCAACTATGTTATCCAGCTCATAACATTCTATTTTCTTCTTCAATAGTATGTTTCACGCAATTTGTCCATTTCGCAGCTGTTACAAGGTTAATCCCTTCTTTTAATAAAGTTTCTACTTCACTTGTGCCCATATAAGTTCGATTGCACGACCACTTTCTGTTACCATTTCGTCAATCATGTATTGGGGGTATTGGATTATCGCCTACATATTCTTTTGTAAGTTCAAGAAGCTCAGCTTTTAAAAATGTATTATCGGCAACAATTTTCCTTGAAAGAAGCCACTCAATTAGTGCGTCTTTCTCCATGATACATTATATAATTTTTGGGCCTTAACGGAGTGGTAGCGAGCATTATCCATTACAATAATGCAGTTGGGCTCAAGGGCAACTTTTGCCATCCAGTCTTTGAACACTTCGCCGTTCATATCCTCATGATAGTCACCAGTTTTCTTTAATTCAAATAACAGATTATTTTCAACAAACCCCTCTTCGCTACCAATACGCAAAACAATCAATCGATTTCCATTTCCAGCTGGTTGTTTTAAACCAGTTGTAGTCCTTCAATAAATGCTGGCCTTGCATTAACTATAATTGTATCTTTAGGTTTCCTTGAGGATTTTTTGATGATCCCTCCTTCAGCCATATTAAAACACTGAAGATCCTGTAATGATTCTCAATAAACACCTTTGCGCTTTCAATAGATGGCACATACCGCAAATTATCAAGTACTGCAATAATCGTGTTCTGACAAGGACTATTTTGGAAACAATATTTAAAATATAATGAAACGGAAAATATTAGCGAACAACAGTTTGATAGCAAATAGAAGCAGCGGAATCGGATTGGAATGCAACAACTGAACAAATGACATTACAGTAAACATATAAAACGCAGTTATCAGTGATATTTCATTGTATCCAACATAAATTCATTTCACGAAAATTATATCCTTTTCTTGTGGGTAAATTTATCACGGATTTCAGCCAATAGTAAGTCGAGATATTTTCACCTGCCTTTTCCAAGGCTGTTTTCTTAAAATGAATGGACTGTAGTTGACTGTAGATTGATTCATCCATTACCATTATACATTTTTTTATGAAGTGCAAGAAGAATTCTACAGTTATAAATTTCACAAAATATGGGCGCGTGGATAGATAAATATTTGATATACCAAGAAGCCTTTTAATAACTTTTATAGATATATTTGAGTTGGGGTTGAATCAAACCATTACAGAGTGATTATCTTTTTATTTTTAAACTACTTTTTGTTTGTTGCTGTTATCACAATATGACTAGTTTTGCGGATTTGTATACAATGAATGCTTTAAATAGATTACCATTGCTTATTAATTTAAGATATACAAAGGAACCCAATACCCCGAGATATAAAGATCAAATATACATATCTGAGCAAGTAGGTGAGTATGATATCTTATCAACTCATAACAGATTTTGTTGATGCAAAAACGGAGTGCATTATATATTTTTATTGCCAGTAAAGGAAATCACTTCACTTGGCGAGTCCTACAATATGGGGATATAACCATCACAAATAAAAATTAAAGTAAAGGGTTCATTACAGAATGTACGTTAAAAGCCATGGGTTTGAGTGGAAATAATTGAAGATAATAAAATGCTATTTATTCAATATAAATAAAATAAATTTCATTTCATACAAAATAGTTTGAAATATCCATTTGAAATATTTCTTTTTGCCTGTTCAAAGCAAAATAAGTGTTTTAAAGTATAGCGAACGATTTAGAATAGTCTACAATGAAATCACCGTCTTAATACACATTCCAAACTTGTAGATAACACAACCGATAGTGTAACAACTTCCACACATAACCACAACGCTTCATCACAGCTACCTACCTCCCTCATTTCATTCCGTTTCATTGTTTCCTTATACTACACTCCATGTACGTATTTAGATATACAACGCTTAATACCATGGCGCACCGAGGTACACTATATCTACTACACTAGATACTTCAAAACATAAAGAAATATTTCTCTATTATAGGTCAAGTAGACAGCCTGATATTAGTTCAGTTTTTTAGTTTTTAATCATACCCACATGTTTACGAGGCAACCAGTCTCGTCTCGTATAATAAAACTCGCAGCCCGGCGGCAGGAACATCTATGTCTACTTTTCTCGACCGGATATCTTTGACAGCCTGTAATTTCGTATCATCACCATGTTCGTTCGGACCTTCTACACATGGCACACGCAGTTCAAAATTGATTTATGGCCCTGACGATCGATACAAAGGAAAAAAATAATCGTTGGAAGTGTTTCATAGGATAAATGGTACTGCAACAGATTGTACATATAATATTTGCCAAACCCTATTGTTTCCGGTGGTAAATTGATGAATTTTTGTTTTAAATCATGCATTAAATCGGGCAATAACAGCTTTAACGTTACAGATTCAACTATTTAATGTTAACTTAGATACTGTACACAAAGAAGAAGGAACAACTCAGAATACAATACGTCAAATGTATGACTACAATAGATTTTTCACGGCTGTAATAAGATGCTATTTAACCTGTAATGGTTCAGACTCACAATCAGTGGTAATAATGATTCATAACATATGTATGAATAAGCGTGGATGTATATAAAAATGATTTCATATATGAAATCGGAATATTTAATTGTGTCCTAAAGTGCTGGGTTGGGCAGTGAATACAGTGAATTTGAAAATCTTTTACTTAAAATCACCTTATGAGATTACATCTACAGAGGAAAATGGAATCAGCTCCAAGATTGTGTTTCCGTTTCAAATGGCGTTTCCCATCAAAGCCTTAAGACTTAAATTAAAAGTGTTACGGAGAGGAATTTGAAATCGATAAAAGCACCTGAGTGCGACCTCATTGCTATTAGTAAGGAAATTAAATGCTTGCTGATATATCCTTGGTGGCGATCAGAAATCTTTTTTAACCCCATATTGAGAACTGAACATTACCCATCACAGTGGAGATAATCTTAGTGCCAATACCTTTCAAGCCTGCCGCACAACTCACATCCTATAGGCCAATTAGATTGCTACCGATGCTCTCTGAGATCTTTGAAAAATTATTTCGCAAACGATTGAGATCTCATCTTATTGACATAATTCCTGATCACTAATTCGGGTTTAGAGAGGAACACGCAACCACTGAACAAGTTAATTGGGCTGTAGAATAAATGAATAACACGTTTGAGGAAAAAAAAAATTATTCGGCCGCCTTTCTAAGTGTTGTGCTCGAGAAGATATGGCATTACTAAGCAAATTGGAGACCATGTACCAGATACTAGAATCGTACTTGGATATTAGATCCTTCATACAGAGACGAGGTAACTAAGCCTTACCGTATCGAATCTAAAGTACCGCAGGGAAGTGTTATTGTACCGGTTCTCTATCTGTTGTTCTCAGCAGATATACTGGTAACACCTAATACATTCACTGCAACGTTGGTAGACGATGCGGTTGCATTATCAGCTAGTGAAGTTCCAAAATTCGCACTTGAGAAACTTCAAGAAGCTCTATATAGTACCGAGAATTAGCTTAGAACTTGGAGAATTAGGGTCAATTATGTAAAAACGCAACACGTCATCTTTACACTGCGAAAACAGATATACCCAAGTGTTTGTTATCCTGAACGCAAAAGAATTGCAACATATATTGTAGCAATTCTTTTGGGAAGTCCATCCGCCCCATAGTCCAGATCTGGCTTCTTCTGATTTTCATTTGTTAGGGGCGTTGAAACCTCATTTGTCGGGTAAAAGGTTTGAAGACGGCGACGAACTTCAAGAGGAAGTATTTTACAAATTTGGATCGCACCTTTTACGAAGAGGGTTTACAGAAGCTTGCGCCTCGCTGGGATAAGTGCCTTGACATTGGCGGCGATTATGTTGAAAAGTAGCTAACAGTTCACGCTTTTACTTAGTGTATGTTTCAAAAAATGAAGTACATAAAAATATATTTAAAAAAATATATAAATATACCTCTGAGATCACACAACACGTCTGATTGTATAGTTCCAGGCATTGCTCACGTACAGACAGCTGTTTCGGACACACCTAGTCCTCATCAGTGCACGTCGGAGGATGCCTGTCGCTCTTTCAATATTCCGTATCGTTAACCGAACGTTAGCACATGTCTTTAAGGAAAATCCCAGAGACATCTAACGCCCAGCCACGGATTCATGGAACAATCTCAAAAGCGGTAACTAAGTTACCAGTCAGCTGAGATTTATATATTTTTTTAAATATATTTTTTATATATTTCATTTTTTTAACGTACGTGCCTGCTATTGGCAGAAATCTTCTTTCTTTAGTGTATGTTTGATTTCTATAAATAAAGTAATCTGTCGGTAATTCACAAATGTACCTTACTAACCGGAGATCCCTCCTAAGTAGTTTCATTAAAATAATGGATTAAATAAACGTTTTTGTTTAGGATTTTGGTAATTTCAATTGTACAAGATGCGTCAGGGGAATTGTTCAATGACGTGGCAAAATATTTCTGGCTTACCTACTCGCAATGAGTCATCTTGCCCCAAATTTATGCCCCATAAAGATCGTTCCGCAAGAATTTAGTTTGCTACTGAAGCAAAATGTAATTTCCAGTCCCCTGTCTCAATTTTCTTTTGCTCATGCATATATTCCAAGTATATATCGTTCGTATTCATTTTATGCCTCCAAAAAACTTGCTCACGCACTCGCCGTTTTAAGTAAACGATGCTGTTGTCGTGCATTTGCGAAAATTACCTCGTCCACTACGCGCACAAAAGCGAACACATACGACATAAAAGAGAATATAAACAAGGCGAAAAAGAAAAGAACCAACCACTAGCCTGTGAAGGAGCAAGCGGATATTTGTGGGAGCGTCACATATATGTCTGCGGCGAAAAATTGCCGCATTCACTTAAAATACGAATAAAATTTTATTCATATAGAATCCCGCGTTCGGCCGACCAAAGCGGGACATGTTTATGGTAATTGAATGAATAAAACGTAACCCGGATAGTTAAAATCCGATTTTATTCGTGAGAGGGAATGCTGCGTCCCTTATTTACGACGTCTAATATATGTAAAGTGCTATACCCCGTGAAAAAGTCTTGATACTTGTCCGGCCTATGATGATGTTTATAGGAACGGGTGATTCTGACCGCAGCAATGTCTCTCATAGCCGTTCGCATAAGGGGACGACAACGCAGTCCTTTCAGTGTAAACAATTTTAAAATACTGCCGGCCGTGGGTATCGCCTTTTGTGTGGGTAAATTTCAATATCTTATGACGCGCTCGTTGCAACCAGATCTGAGAAAGCGCTAATTCAATATAGAATTTATCCTGTCGTATTTATAAGGGAAACGACACAAAGAGGGTTGATAGTCTGTGCTCCGTGGATGGCATTATTATGTTAAATCAATTTGAATCTTTTTTTTAGATATATAATTTCACAACAAAATTAGTAAGCTGTGTAACCTGTTGATATTATTCACGGCTTCGATTATGTTATTGAATGTATTGCAAAACAATTGTATGCATCATGTGCAACCCCGATCAACTAACTCTTATCCCCTAGATGTAGGATTATTCACTTGTGAGGAGTTCTACTTACCATGAGAAAATTTTAAGCCAACTGTATCGCTAGACTTGATAATTTACCTGATTCGGGACTGTGCTCCTGCACTTTGTGAACCTCTAACTTATATTTTTAATCTTGCTGTACGAAATAATATTTTTGCTGCAGCGTGGATGGAAGTTCTGGTTTAGAGAATTATAGGCCTATCACTATTCTTTCTAGTTGCGACAAGGTTTTTGAAATGCTTTTGTTTGCAAAAATATACCACACTGTGTCAAACTTTTCCTATCTGGCTATCATCACTAATAGATCCACTTTGACAAATCTAGAAAATTACTAAATTTAGCGAGAGTCTCGACAAACATCAGTAGACAGATTTAATTTGCACTGACCTTACAAAAACATCTGACAGGATTAATCATTCATAAATTGTCTTCCTTTGGGTTTATTACCTCAAAGTAGTGTTTCCTTACTATGGCGGTGCTCTGGCTCACATAGTTAACCTCAGCCTGGCGGGCGGCAGCTTCCCTGATCTCTGGAAAAAAGCATGCATTCCCCCCTAGCTAAGGCCTCCAACGCAACCAGCCTACATGATTTGAGACCAAGCATCTTACCAACCGCCGCAAAAATCATAGAAAAGGTAGTTAACAACCAAGTTAAGAAGCACATTGGCTTGTTCCCTTCTGTACAGGCGGGCTTTCGTGAAAAATTTAGTACTGCAACCGCTTTGGTGAAGATTACGGACGACTTCACCGCGGCCATGGATCGGGGCGATGTATCCTTGCTGGTGCTGCTTGATTATAGTGAAGCGTTTGACTGCTTGAATCATCAACTTCTCTTGCACGGAAAACTGAGCGTACTAGCTGTAATCTACGGTCCATCAATGGCTAATACTATACCTTTACATAAATCATCTAAATTTAAGTCCTGCTTTAGCTATACAGCTGTTAAAATTTTAAACAATCATTTACCTGCCTTTAGCAACTTTCTAACAATTTCATCTTTCAAACGGCATATAGAGAAAGCGCTACTAGCACTTCAGTCGCAATAGCCCTCCGTAATCTTTAAAATCGGATTCCTTTACATTGGTATGGTCTTGTTTCTTGCCGTTAATTTATATATAATTTTTTTGTAATTAATTTACATGTCATGTTGATATAATCATATATTTGTAGTGTCTCTATATTTGTAATGTATTCTATATCTAATAAATATTATTATTATGATTATTATTATTATATCTTAGTGGTAGGTCATCCTATGTTCACCATAATGGTTTTGTATCTACCCATTTCTTGGTTTCCACTGGCGTACCACAAAGATCGTATTTGGGCTCACTCCTTTTTAACATCTAAATGATTTGCTACATCTATTAGATTGTGAGGTTTTAGCATATGCTGACGACCTCAAAATTTACCCCAATATTACTTCTATATCTTATTACCAGGCATTGCAGAGGGACATTAACGTTACTAGTGAGTGGTGTACTGCCAACCACTGCTTAAATGTGCCGTGATATCTTTCACTAGAAGTTCTAACTTTGATACTTTCTATTATAACTGCATTTCACTCTGATATCCCCAGGGTAACAAAATTCAAAGACCTTGGAGTACTTTTTGATGCCCATCTCCTCATATTGTCCATGTGTCTTCTACCTCTTCTAAGACATTGGGTTTTATCATACGATCATCTAAAAATTTGACCAACTTGATAACACTTGAGGTTCTGCTTTTTTGCGCTAGTAAGATCTAAATTGGAATACGCTTCGGTTGTGTGGTAACCACTTTATCTATATGATCTTACTATTGAACACATTCAAAAAAGATTTTTGAAATATATTTCCTTTAAGATAAAGACGTCTTCAATACCACCTATAAATTATAAGTTTTCTAGGAAATACTTACGCAGTGGATTATAAATTATTTTATAACATATTATGCATTTCTGCGTCTAACTATAACAACACCTACTACACAAAGTAGCACTATATCAAAGAATATTCATCCTACAAGTTATAAGGTTTTAATAAGTTTTACTATAAAATCCGTTCTACTGCGCCGCGCCGTGTTAATATTTGCTAAACCGATTACTCTCAGTATGAATACTTAAATGAAATATGTGCCAATATCATGATCTAAGCTGTTATATCAAATACCAGCGGGGATACTAGCGGTACGCGACACCATAGGCCGTTCCGACTTCGCGTGTGTGCCTCTACAATACTTTACCAGCGTAGAAATAAACACCCCAGTATTGAACGCCTGTCGTAACTTACACTATTAAAGAAAACCCGTCGATTATGACTTCATATAATCTTTGCTGTGGCAATAATGTGATGAGCCGCGTGACTATTGTTCCAGTAGGGGGTCGTCCGGGGTCGGCCGCGCCTGCCATTGTCATCTTATGACTGGTCGCGGCACCTGCACGAGGTAAGTATCTAGGAAGAGGCGCCGGATCGGTCGGGTAATGAATGAAGCGTAACCGTCGAAAATATTTGGGTGTTGTAGCTATGCTTAGGCTTTGTTTACGCGGTAGTATATCAGGGGTATATCATAAAGTACTGTTTCGCATTGTGCTTTAATACACTGGCGAGCAAAAAATTCAGATATCGTATCGCATGGTGTAGTGATCGTAGTAGTTATTGCGTTCGGAATAATGACTTTAGGTTCTATTATTATTATAGAATTGTAGCGTTGGTACAAGATGGCCGAGGACAAGGTGGAACCGCTAGAATTGGATCCTAGAATAGGAGTCTTTCTGCTATCCAATAGATGTGCCAATGCGATGAGGAGATTGTTCTGATAACCAGAAGACCAGTTTTTCGGTGTCCGCTAGTGTGCAAAATATAACATCTTCTGTGGTTTTGCTACGAAATCAACTCCAAAAAATTAGAGATGTAAACGTTAGTAAATGGACCGTTAGGGGAAGACTTTGTGCTGCTGGATTATCTTATAGAAGATTGGCTACACATCCACCATTTGCTCGGAATCACTTGCATGGAGTAATGAGGAATGGAGCAACGTATTGCTTTCGGACAAGTCGCATTTTTTGCTTCAGCAGTCAGTCGGCGAGTATGGAGAAAACTTAGAAAAAGATACGCTTAAGATTGTATTGACGAGCGACTTCCATTTGACGGTTGGTCTGTTATGGTTTGGGCCGGGATCAGTATACAAGCACGCATAGACCTGGTTTTCATACAAAACGGTTTCCTGACAGCTCACAGGAACATTACCGAGGTTCTAGAAGATCACGCCTTTCATGATCACTATGGGCGGGCGTGGAATTTTTATGCATGATAATGCTAGACTTGACGCAGCTAGGGTTGTCGGAGAATATCTGGATGAGGTGGGAATTAATCTTTAAGTTAATGCAAGGTGTATCTCCCCAACGCAAGGGGAGCGAATACACGTTATTAGTGATTATTTTTTTCATTTAGTCTGTAATGGAACGGTAAAATTTAAAATAATTTTATTTAAATAGAATAGAAAGTTTAATGTTGGTGCAGTTTTGGAAAGGTTTAAGTTGATGTGATTAAATTATCCGTTATATATTGTAAAAAGAAGTTGTGTGGGCCGGACGAAAGGCGATAGAAGAGAAGCGGGGAAGCCTATAGTGAGGGACATGAGCTGTCAGGCGGGACGTCACTTTTGACATTACGTCAATTTGACAATACGTCAAAAATAAGTTAAATTAAGAGCCAGGTGATATTACTGACTGGGATAATTCGCAGGAGGTCAATTTTGACATTACTAAAAAATAAATGAAAAATAAAAGTGAGTCAAGGGACAATTCTTGACCTGGCTGGAGGTGTAACTAAGTTTAGAGAGTCAAGTGATATTAATTGACTCAACTGATTGCGTTATTTAAGTAAAAGGCGTTATCGACCCCGTAACCCCGTAATAAGTTATTAATCCAGAGACATCTGTTCGTGAGTCGGACCAATAAAGAGAGCGAAGACCAGTATACGAAGAAAGCAAATTGGCTGTATTAAACCCCAACTCCCCGTCGAATCTGGTAGCCGCGGCGAATTAGAAAATTGGAACGACCACAAACTCCTACATTAATCATTATTCTATTACGTATTTTTTCATTAGTATTCATATTAACAGTCAAAAGGGGACCCAAATATTTATTTTTATCTATTGTTGTTTTTGTTGTTGTTTGCTTTGCCCTCATTAAATATTAAACTTGTTATCAAATGTATTATATGGTACATAAATTACTTTACCAGAACTGCGCGACTTGAAATAAGTATCAGACGAGATAGATAAACCATTTTCCCAATTTAAGTTTATTGTAAGAGTACCGTCACAATTCCTATATTGGTTTCGTTTAAGATGAAAATTTGTTGTCCTGCCACAATAAATCGTAAAAATCAAAATGGACCTACATACAATTTATTGGCCAGCATGAGATTAAAGCCAGAAATTCCACAAAGATATCATAACTATATGCTGACCTCATTTTTTTGTTCGCCAGTGTCGCAGTTCCAAAGTTGATATTCTGTCACTATTACTATGATATCATCGGCAAACACAATCGTATGCCCATAAATTAAAGAATCCGAATCATTTATTAGTAACAAAAACAATAGTGGACCGATCATCGCGGAACCCCAAGACCTCATGCGATTTTATTTGATTCACTCTAACAGGCTCTAACATCCCAAACGATTTTAGCCAGTCCAGCGGAACCGTAGACCGTATTGAAATAAATAAATACATTATTTATATTTTTTTGATCGTGTAGAGTATTTGCCATCCGCCAAAGATTTGTTTATAATGTATTTACATTATTTTATACTTTAGATGCTTATCGATTTTAGGCAAAATCACAGGAGAAAAATAATTTTAGTTTACCATAAATCCATTATGCCATCATTCTGTCATATCTCAAAAATTTTTGTCAAATTATGCAACGGTTATTAGCCTAACGCAGTTGTATATAATAACTTGGCAAATTCTCTCCTTTTACAGCGGACATAAACCACAAACTGCCATCTAATTCACTGACAAATCATACTTCGTCCTCCCGTATACCGGTTTCGTTTCGAAATCTCGTTCTCGTTCGCTCGACTCGTCACAGAAGCTGTCACTTTCGTATGAACGATTCGCGGCTGACGCCTCAGATAAACCCACACATTAGCCGAATACCTACCTAGAGGAAGAAGGACGCCTCGCCTCGGCTTTATTACCGTCACTTCTGTAATTGAATGTCTTTCGTTGGCGCGCTACTGTCATGTAGTTGTCAACGTTTCGTCCGCGCACGGCCGACTTCGACGATTTTAATAAGGACACTGAATAATGACCGAATAGTTGATACAGCAACGCTATAGTGGCTATAGTGGAAAGCTGGAGATTTATATTATTGCGCTGGGGAATTATGTGTCGCAATGTTACGCCTTTATGTCCTTACGTCAAAATGTATGGTATGAATAAGGAGATTCTAAATGGTTATAATTTGACGTTTTCTTTCACATTCTTATGCGTTCGGGAATATAGGATTGTAGGAAAGTGAAAAAAACCCGTTTGAAAGTGACAAATTAAAAAAAAAAGATCTCAGCTTGTGAGTCTGAAATAATGACCCAAAAAAAGAATATTTTGTTGCTTTAATAATATACTTTCTAACATTATCACCGAAAGAACAAGGCCCCAGTGCCGATGTGTGACGTCATCATCGAGAGGTGTCCGTAAATACATCGGCCGCTTCTTTTCATCTCTCAGTCAGAAATTTCAGTTAAAATTATTTTGAAGGGCTTCCGGTTGATAGAGGGAGCCAAACGTCAACTGAGCCCTTGGTCGCATCTCATTCGGTTTTTAGAAGTGAGTGAGTTTTGATATTTGCATAGAAACATGTTACCCGACCAAGACCATGGTCGATTCAGCGCTGTTCAATATTTATGGACCTTCTATTTTGACTCACCAACTGCGTATTTAAAAATGGTAAATTAGAATAAATACAATGTATTCATTTAGAATATTGCCAATTAATAATATTAATACATTTAGCCAGCCATATCTAAAAAATAGTTGCCACAAGCCGAATTAGAAGCTGAGGTGAGAAAAATTATTAAAGGAGAAGATACCGATGAATAAACGCAATCATCAGGTAGTGAAAATGAAGAAGATATTGTTGAAATGGAAGAGGTAGATTCAGACAACAATGAAAACTCAGAAAACGAAAATGCTCTATCTTCACAAAGTATTCTAAAATTCAATATGGATCAAGCAACAACAAATCAGTCAAAATAAGGTGGAAGTGGCACTATGCCTGTTGTCGATAGTGATGATGAATCAGATGATGATGTGCCATTGTTTTCAATTGCTGGTAACTTGAAACATATTATTGTTACCAAAAAGCTCGCAATGAGGGACAAGAATAGTCACAGATGGTCCATGAAACAACCACAACGACAAAAAAGAGTTCCTGCTCGGATTTTGATTTTGTATCTGGGAGCAAAGGACTTTCTTCACATTTGCTGACACCAGATGGTTGCTTCAAACATTTTTTCACGGATAATATATTAGATATAATTGTCTGTTATACAAACGAGCAAATTACTCTGAAATCAACCTCCTATATTGAAAAAAAAACATTAACAATATCCAACACGTGCACAGAGGAAGTAATGGCACTAATTAAAAATAGTTAATAAATATATAATTATCTGTTCTTTTTAATATTTTAATAATAATAAGTTTGTAGGCAGTGTATTTACGCCACTGTTTTTAGATTGATGTATTAATGTTGCTTCTAATGAACCGTTATTTTGGCATTTTTATAATTTTTATATTGGTATAACTGTACGTACGCACAAACAGTGAACTTTCGGTAATTAACAAATGGCGTGCTGTTCGTAATAATAATGATACATAACGTTTCTAATGTGAAAATGTTATCCGTTTTTGTCCGGAAGAATAAGTGCACGCAATTGCTCATGTAACACAGAAGTAACTACACTTTATACGTAAACACAAGGATTGCCCATACATAACTTTATTACTGTAATCTATGACGGGCGATATAAACCTGTCCTTAATGTTTTCATGATCTTGCATTTCTCTCAAGTGTCTAAAACTAACAAGTATATAAGTATATACTTAATTCAGATAATGACAATATATCTGACTTAATAATCATATATAAGCTATGAAGTGCTTTCATATATAATGGACAAATTTGATATTAACTTTACAAATTTGTAAACATCTAGATGAGGTGACAATTTAATAACCATTCGACTATTGTTTTATGGAGAAATCTGAAAAATAAGATATACTTTAATCAACCGGTAAAATATATTATGTTATGCGGGATCATACCCATTTCGCTCTGGCGGGGTAGATCAGTCCCCACATTTCCATGCTTAAAACCCTTTGGATTATACTTCTTCACCATATTCCTAGCTTTCCCCTTCCAATTCTCGATCCCTGTTTTCTTCAACTCCTCCGACACTTCCTGCAACCAAGTCGGTCCGGATTTTCCCTTTCGCCTTCTTTCTCCTGGTTGCACTCCACCTTTGAAGATATCGTTGCATCCGGTCCAGCCTTCCCCCACATCTTTTCTCCTTCCTCCACTAATTCTTGTAGCATCTCTCTCATTACTTTCCATTTTTCTGTTGTTAAAACTATGTCATCCGCGTATGTTACCATTTGCCCTCCTCCTGTTCTCAACGTCCTTTCGTTTATTTATTTTTTTGTTACCAAAGCCAATGCGTTTTTGAACAGAGTTGCCGATAGCTTTAGCGGTACGTCTTTACTTATTTCAAACTCGTGTCGCCTGATACGGTGGTTTAAAATAGTAAAAATACCCTTACCACCTACGTAGATACGTATTTCGGTAACTAAGTTGTCATCCTCAGCGGAATCTATTAGCGGTTAGATATAGCACTTTGGGAAATATACACCACACGGAACACCACTTGAATAATACTACTTTCCAGTTCATAATATATATACTTATAAAATGTGTATTTATACTCCGGTTCATTAAGCATACTTCATCATGCTCAGTGAACCATGTTACGGCTTAGTAAGTATTTGTACTAAAAATGTAAGGCTCCTTGCACCCTATCTTGTAAAAAATTTAACATCAGCGTTAAGTAGAACCATTAAAGACCATGAACGTTTCTAGTTTTAATCAGGAAAGACAATAATAACTTGACACACGTGAGCGGAGCACCAACATTCTAGAAACGACGTGAAAATGTGTATAATAACACTCTGGCGGAAATTACACACGAATAATGGCGACTATATTTTAGACGCGCCAATCTGCCAGGAAGTAATGCAATATATATAAATGCGAGTAGTGGATTCCATACTAAGGGATAGATTTATAGCCAGCACGCGAAGACCTAGAATTAACTAAACCCTCCTATCCCGAGAAGCTATTTCAATAATACGGATCGGATGCACCTATAATTAGAGGACTGACGGACGAGATGAGAATGTACGTAAATATAATATCGGTATATTTATCGCCTCCAAGCTACAACCGCCTATCTCTTTTTTTAAATTGTGGATAGTTTAAAAGCACATACACAAAACTTTATTATTATTACTGTTTGGTAGTTCTATTTTTTTGCTTCTAATTTTAAAATCACCGCATAATAATAATAATTATTAATAAATATCATACACAGTATGTTAAGGGGTACTACTATCAAGTCTATGTATGTCAGGAATGGTTGTGGAAGCCATTTTTAGTTAATTTTTTCTAAGGAAAATCTATTTAGTTACCTTTCTATGGGTTACATTTATTTTTTATTTAATTTTTATGGTTAGAATAGAATAATTATACAGGCTGCCCATTTTCTATCTCAGTATATGGGTAACTTTCTTAATATTAAAGATACAAAATCGGTTAAATGGACAGAAACTATGCTCAGAAAGTAGAGTAATAGTTCATGCTAGTATCACATTTGTTATCCAGTGTAAGGTTTGTGAGATATATAGGTATAGCTCTCTCTTTTAGATTTTGATTTGCAGTGAAATAAAGAATTATTGTTTCTAATAATTAGGAAAATAATCAACTAGGCATTATAACATAATTAAGCAAGTGTTCAAAATGTCCTCCATTAGTATGTATACACATTTCGCACCTCCACACAATTTCTTATTGCCACCATAATACTAATCTTTAAATCCTCAATGTTGTTAGGTTTATTCATGTATACTTTATTCTTTACGGCACCCCATAAGAAAAGTCTAGAGGTGTAATGTCTGGAGATCGTGCTGGTCAGAGGATTGTACCTGCGTTGCCAATCCAGTTAGGAAAACGCTTCGAAAGATAATTACACACAGCTCGGCAATTATGAGCAGATACACCATCGTGGTGGCAGTATTTTAAGTTTTGCATCTTATTTAGTGGTATTTCATCTAACATGTCTTCCAATGCATTAGGTAAAAAGTGTAAATATCGTTCACCATTTAAGTTGTTTTCATAAAAATATGGCCCCAATATTTTTAT
>JARFOC010072163.1:0-16015 GCA_031763485.1 Osmoderma eremita | reverse complement strand
ATCTATCCCCACTGGATTTTTTTCTTTGGGGATATTTAAAGGATTCTGTGTATAGGCAGAGATATAGAAATGTGCAAACGTCCAACTGTGTATTATATACTTCTTTCTTTACGAAAGATTCATGGCCTTGCGCGGGTGTTTCCTGATCAATACCTCTACGAACATAATCATATTTTCTGGTATAGTAAATAAGCGACGTTAAAACGCGTAATCTAGCAAGTTAAACGTCCTTTACTAAATCAGTAGTTCATACCTACTCAAATCTTGAATAATTGACAGGAGGATCGTGTGGGAATCATGTGGGCTAAAGCTTCCCCTTTCATTTGAACCATTCTGTGAAATATTGAAGCGCAATATTAGTCTTGCGCACATTGTTATCGGCCTGATTGTCAAGCGTTCATAAGTAAAGTAAAATATAATTATTAAAGCTTTAATTAATACGTTTTAGATAAAAGTGCCCCTTCATACAGTAATATTCTGAAAGTAAAATACTCTATTTATGTATATTTATGTAAAATAATAATAAAGCTTGACTATTAAATGAACGCCATAACCTGAATAAGATTTTTCCATTTTTTACTATTTTTCTCTCGACAGTAAACAAGTTTTATTGCATGCATTTTTTTATAAACAACATCGTTTTATATTCAAAACGGTTACCTTCTCTATACTGAAACAACATATTATTTACAATTTTGAGTTTTCTTTCACTATTGATAAATTTAGAACATTTTAGTATAGAATGAAATTGGTTTCAGATTTAATGGATGACATGTAATTTTTTATTTATTCTACCCCGAAATGCTATTTGGCCTCCTTCTCCGTCGGTACTAACGAGAATTTGTTTTTCGCTTCAATGTATCTATGAACAAACATCAATACCAAAATTGTGTCGCCCGTTTACCTTACTACGCAGCGTAATCAAGAAACCATTAGGGAAATGAAAATACATTTAGTAAATTGTGCGTGTGCGCGCTCTTGCGTGGGTGTACCAGGCAATTGGTTAACCGAAGAAGTAACATTGTACTGCGGTCCATATAAACTAAATTGTTTACTTGCCTCTATATATCAGCGCGGCTTAATCGGAACGAGACTGCGAGGATTAGTTGGCCAATTGGTGGCTGCACATCGACGCGATATGGACTAATCTACCTATTGGCTGTTAGTGTGATAAGTTTGTTCCAATTTCGTGCGGTTTTTTTCCTAAAATACTCACCCAACAACGAGGAGGGATAGCGCTACGTATGTAAATACATAAATGTTTTACGGACCATTGTTTACGATACCAATTCCACCTACCACATCCGATATTTTTTTACTGTAGGTTTCCGGACGGAAATGTACCAATAACCGCTGTATGGATACGGATATGCAAGCTACTAAACCAGAAAATCGTAAATGTGCGCTGTCGATATTGAATCAATACGCTTTTGTGACGGTAAAAATGCAATATTTCCTATAATACGTTGTATTTTGACAATGTTGGTAGGCGCAATTCGTATATTACATGACAGATAGTAGATGAAATGGCACAGATGGGGACTCATTGACAATTAATGTTATTTTAAAAATAATTATATACATAAGAAACATTAAAAGTGCCAAAACAATTAACCGTAAAAAATGCCATTATAGACGCATGGTTTATTACTGGAATCACCATACTAGCAAAAGCAATGAAAGGGGTACAAGCATTAAAGACGGACTCGAGTTTCTGCCTACCAGGCGTCATCAGCGCCTCTCCGAATGCTAAATCCACTTTCATCGCTAATGCGTCGCCGAAGTCATTGCGAAATGTCCCAGCCACTTGCCTGCGTCACGATATATCCCCATCTAGGGGACAGCGGTCAAACACACAAGCCACCGAGACAAATGCAATAGAGTCAGTAAAGTAGTACACTTCATCTAGCTCGGACAGTGCATGGACTGTCAGTCCCACCAGAAGGACTGCGTATGTTGTGATTCCAGGAACGGCTTAACCATGACGTAACATAAGTAACTTTACTCCCGCTTAACTAATATGCTTTGTTTATTGACATCAGCGCATAACCTCAAAAGTCCGCCCTATGAAATGAGTAGCCTAATCTACACCGGTTAGTAAACCTACCTCAGAATATCAGAAATTTCACTTTACAATATAATGCGAACTTCATTACCGAGGGCTTCCAAACGCACAATTTAATTTTTTTCCCAAAGATGTCTCCACCATATCCTTTGTTGCAAGCGACACCAGTTACAACTGATACCGATCTCCCCTATACGCAAGCGAGATAAAAGTATATAACGTATGTCTCAACTAGTTAAGATATATGCCCATATATTATTAAGTATGAATTAACTAGTTCAAGTGAGATAGATAATGATTGACCATGTCTTGCGCATATGCATGAAGTTTTATGAATTCCTCCATATTACTGTGATCTCAATGCGATTGAATTGATATGAGCACATGCTAAAGGTTACTATAATCAGCATATTGGTCGAGATGGATATGGCGATAGACAAGTTTTAGATATGTGGCAAGAAAGTTTGGACAGCTGTACATCAGACATCTGGGAAAATAGTATAATAGTTAAAGATTGGTACGAACCTAGAGCAAATGTTGAAGAATTTGTCTTAACGGTCAGTTGTGGGTCAGAAGACACAGATTAAATATTTTTTAATTATACTAAATGCTTTTTTCTTTCAATATTGAAATATTTTTATTAATTTACTTCATATTATGTTTTGTATATGTTATTATGTAAAAAGTATGTTTGTCAGAACGTACCTACATATATTTTTGTTTACTTTGTTATAGAAATAAAATTAAAATTTCGTATCGACTGTAATTTAGGTAGTTTAGTTTATCATTGGTAACATACAATAGATACATTCTATTTCCCAAACAGTTTTATGTTTTTTGCTTCCATATTTTCTACTTATTTTGATTTAAAAATAGATGGTTTTCCATATAAGAAGTATACTGTTAGTGTGATACATTATTTTAATAAAATAAAACATATTTCATAATAAGCTCAGCCTATTCACCTCCATTCTGTAAGTATTTACAAACGAAGTAATACACTTATGGAAGCTTTGTTAATAACCTAAAAATATTTGACAACGGTCATTTTGTATAATTCGTTGGAATCACGGTTGGTGGAACTGAATCAAAATGAATTTGTTACAGACACTGCATACGTCATAAACAAATCTGACGTAACTACAAACACCCCTGATTTTATCTGTAGTGGGTTTCACCAAACAATGTAACATAGTTGCCATTTGCTGTCCATTGTCGTACGCTAGGCGTGGTTTGTGTCAATTAATATTATTATTTTTGCGTTGGAGATTAAATAAAGTATTTTTCAATACCAGTTAATTGCACAAATTTGTGAGAGTTGCCGCTTATCTAGAGCATTACCAATTTATTTTGGAGGCGCACTTTATGAGCATAGAGTTGACGGTTGATGGACGTTCGCAGTGACCCATTGTGCAAATGATTTTGTCGAGCAGTACCCTGATTTAGTAATCCGCTGTGACGATCTAATTCGGCATATTTCCAGAATTGTGACCCGCTTTCGATCAACTGCAAGTAAGAGAAAATTATTGGGTCATCCGTCTGCTATGTCAGAATATGTAGATATCGTACGCACACGCCTGGAACGTATCCTCGCGATACCATTACGCCAACTTGCTCCACAAACAGTTGAAGATATTCTCCATTAAAATGTCTATGTATAATTTATCAATAATTTTTTTAGTTACCTCTGTAGGTTTATCATAAGAAACTACACGTACCATTGTTAAACGCAAATTGCACTATTATCCGCACAAGGTGTCAGAGTAACCCCCACCCCATGTTGAAAAACCTGTTGACTACTGCCAATGATTTAATTTAAATTTAAGAAGCAATGATATGTTGGATATATATGCAGTGGATTCTCAGATGAAGCATGGTTTCGTTTAAGGGGTTATGTAAATTCACAGAATTTTATGATATTATATTATAGGATAATTTTAGGGTTGGAAACCCTCACATCTTGGATTACTTTAGTATATCCCAATTCCAGGGTGTAATTCTAGTTTGAAATATGACGCCGTCAACGCCCTCACACTTTATCTTTTTTATTCTCTCGAGAGGAGGCAATCAAAACCCCCCACCCATCCATGAAAACCGACCGGGCAGCATGAAAACTATCTTAGCCGCAGCCATCCATAATTCGGTAACCCAATTCCATCCACGACGAAGAGATATACGCGCCGCGTCTGGTGCGCTTCTCCACTACGCGGATCGCCCCTGCATTAATGAAGTTGAGGGAGATGTCGAGAGGCCAATACGTTATTTTTCGGGATTCCTCCTCGAGAGGACAAGGCGATAAAAAATGGGGACTAGGTCAACTGGCCGAGATTCTATGCTATCTTGTTCGTCGTGAAAATACTTTTGGAACCAGACTGGCCGTTGCCAATTTCAAAGCTGTGTATATTGTACCCGTTGAGTATACGAATTAGTTGCGCCTGCTATAGTGTAGTCTTCGGATTGTGTATGAACGTTGTAGACTCAAATTCAGGTCATAATATCGAAATGTTGAGGTAATGATTAACTACTTAGAATCATTATTCCAATACGAGCACCACATATGATTGTGCGAGCTGCGAATATTGACTCCGCTGCTGGTATTATATTCATATACGGAATATAGACGCAATTATAATTTTAATTAATGATTAACCAGGGCAATAATTATGCTAGTTAACTAATTTATACATTAATAGCTAATACCTGATATAAAAACAGTTTTTTACAACGTTCTACACAATTTTTTCAATCACAATGTTGTGTGCACATACATTTCCCCTCCTTTTACGCGCCAACGTAGCAAAACGAAAACGTTAAAATGAACATAAGGCACCATAAATCTAACATTGGTTTGTTGGGAATTTATACTTGCGTTAAAGTTATTTGTTTTTATCAGTTGCATTTCAATTCCTTAACAAACTCCATCTCAGGGAGTAAAATAAATGTAAGCCACATAGATATAGTTTAATATTTCCACAATTGTATTAACTCCCTAAGAATGAAGATACTTATTCACAAACGGATGACATTACGACACTTTTTAGTTAGTTCTTAGATTTTTCTCTTCTACCGCATTATCCCTGTAATGGTAATATTACAAATGAGTGTGAGGTGGAATGTTCGTTTAGGCGAAAATAAATGTGAGTGTTTAAACAAAGCAAAGTGTCTCCTAAAAAGTATATTTATTCAAAAACTAAACGTAATGTATTAAAAATAGAAATAAATAACAAATACTGTATGCGATAAGTTAATCACGATTGTGACAGTACGAGTTGGGTCACCTCTGATGTTGATGTAAAGAAAAAGTTAAAATAAAAGGAATTTCGAACGATACGAGTTGAAATACTTAGCTGTTTCACTATGGGTGAGCACGTGATTGTTGTATAGAGGCGACTTAAGGGTTCCTAACTAGAAGAATGGGCTTAGAAGCAGGGATGGTAACATCTAACACATCTAACAAAACTATATTGTCTTGTCGTGATCAGACGCAGACGAACAGTTTCTTTTGTCTTTGACGAACGAAGAGGAAGAGCTCCGGGTCTTGTCGTGATCGGACGAAGACGAGGTGTTGACTTGTCGCAGTCGGACGGAGACGAACATTGTGTGTCCTGGGCGGACGGAAAGGAACTCAGTTAATGTCCTGGTCGGTGGAGAACAAAGCACTGTCCAATCCTGGTTGGACGAAGATCAACTTGTCGCGAATGAGTCAAAACGAACTCTCCACACGAACTGTAGAGACGAATTCACTTGCTTTTCGGAATTTTCTCCCAAAGAAGATGTTGCAACCCCAACTTACGCAAAGGCGTTTTTATTATTTTCAATTCTCGAAGCGCTTCACGGGTAGTCATAAAAATTCCGGCATCTATTTCGTCAGTTCTATGAGCGATCATTGTTTGGCAGGCAATAATTTGTATGCCTACTATGCCTGCAATTGCTGGCGTATGTAAGAAACACCGACCATCTAAGAATGCCTCACTACATTGGATTTCCCTAGTTAAAGGAAGTTTATAATAAAACATCGGGTTTTGTGTTGAAAAGGACAGTGACGCATTCTCAGGTAGAAGAAATACACACAAAAGTCAGAGACTTTCTTTCGAAACAGTCAGACAGTGAGTACAAACAGTACAAGTAGCAAATACGCACGCAGGGTGCCATTCAAACAATCAGTACATAACATCCTAAAGTTAGTTAAGTGAATATTGCAATTAATCGAGAAAGGCGTATAAACATAATATATGTAAATAGTGTAGTTCATTAAAGTTAGTGCAAGGATATTCTGTTTTATTTTATATTAAATATTACCCATTCGCTGGTTCTTCGAACGTTACGACAAAGAATAAAAATAACCAGTGCCAGAGTGTCATCATACTATTCCACTATATCGAAGTAGTCACAACGACGTAACAGAAGAGTTGCAAAATTACCTGCGTCAGGCAGGCATCAACCAATCACAGGCCGACAAATATTCACATAAAAATATTATGCGAAAACAAAGCTTTACTATGTTTGAATCACGGGTTAATTACCTATTCATTCGTTCAGAAAATTTGCAACATAATAGGGATTAAAATGGTCACCAGTATATTAAATAAGAGAGAGATTAAATATAATTTCTGTATGCAGTGAATGAAGAGAGTTTTTGCCCGTCTTCAGGTAGACGGGCAAAAACTCTCAAGGATGTTTGTTCGGAGGGCTAGCTAACGTGGTGTCGTACTCCTATTGTCGATATTATCGAAAATAAATGTAAATCGGTTTATTAGTTATTTCATGGAAAAATGTATGAAGGCCAGAGATGTTGACTAAAATCTAAAGGCAAACAATTCTTGAACTTATCCTAAATAAATAGTTAGGAACCATCATAAAATAATATTTTAGAAGAAAAGAATTGTTTTCTGTTACACGGTGAGTGTAACAGTAACAACTAAAAAAAGAGATGTATTCAATACTTAACTGGCTTCAACATGTCATAATCTGGCAACAGGCTTTGTTGAATAATAAAAACATACACATGAAAAATTCTCAAATGCACTTACAGTTAACACACGTCGATCGCCACAATTAGCACTGCTATTCAAATGAGGTATGAATTCGGACTCAAGCGAAACTACGCCAAATTACATATTACACAAGTTTACAACCATAATATAGAAATACGTATGTGCAAATTTGCTGCATAAATAATAGATGAATACATTTCCATAATCGCGTGTACGTTTTGATTACCAACACATGCATGTAACATCCTATTGAAGTGGATGAATATGCATGATATTTATCTTGTCATGGAGTTGTTTTAACTTTGAACTGTAATTATCTTCAAATTGCCTGATATTATTTTATGCAACATGAATCTAAAATTGGAAAAAAAAATCACTCATAAAATTATACGATTTTACATTTAAAACTTTTCTATCTGATAAGTCTTGCTGCTGTAACTGTTTATCTTTGAACATCAAAAATAATACAGATTGTATTGTTACATTCTTGTAACAAGAGAACGAGCGATTTTTATCACTTTATCCTTGTGAAATTGTCCACAGCCAGATTCTACTTCAATTCTTTTTTCTCTTAACAAGAAATTATTGTTGAATGGCTCCTTCCGCACTTATTACATTTACCACCAAATTTCCTCGATTCTGGTTGTTTTGTTTCCGATTTGTATACTTTCGAATACATGAGATGCTTCTTCACATAGTTTACATTGCTATTGCTCGTATCACTCAACGTGTTCACTTGCTTTTCCGAAGTCCACAAACAAACCGATCCCTTAAAGCATCATCTAGAAACGCAGTAAACTTACACGTAGTTACCAATTTACACAGTTCCACTATGTATTCCGTTACACTCTGGTCCACTTTTTGGTTACATTTGTTGAATACAAATCTTTCGTAAATTTCCGACACTGGAGGTGAATAATGCTTTGATAATACCTCCTTAACTTGCACATACGCTAATTCTGTTATTTTCTTTAGAGCAGCCAAGTTCTTCAGAGTTTGATACACGTTTGTTCCCGCTAATGTTACAAACATAGACACTTTCATCTCCGCCTTTACTACATTTACCTTGAATAGATGCTCTATTCTTTCTAAATACGTCGCGAACTCTTCGGCTCTTCCTTGGAAGGGCTCAATATTACCAATTAACGCCATTTTTCTTAACGCTGCACTGTAAGAGTGTGGTTAGAAATTTTTTTGTTTTTCCCCCTACTTCCTACTGATGTTGACACTTCCACCACCAAAAGCAATTACCGCAGATCCTCCACTCGTCGCCAATATGTTGTGTATTAATTATAGCAAAACACACATAATGTTCTTCATTATTTTATTGTGGAAGTATGTACGTTGACCGCTACATGTGGCGTACATTCTACTTAGCGCTACCAACTTACGCTAACTAAACACAAACATAACAATTATGCGAGATATTTCAAAGCTCTCAATGTTAGATGATTGATTTCCAATGATTTTGACAATCATTGTAATGAATTATATTGACTCCAACAACTTTAAGAACCAGCAGTATCAATACCCATATGATTATTAAAAAAATGAAATCCTAATAAGATTGCAACTTTAAGTACAAATCTGAATAAACCCGGACTTTAGCGGCAACACAATTTAGAGTATTGTTCAATTTCAAGATAATCTACGTCCAATTATTGAAATGTGAGGGTATCATAAATATTTTTTTTCTTAAACAAATAACCGGCAAATACAATCCGAATTATCAACAACAAAAGATCCTGTATCCCCTTGCTTTATATGCTAAATGTGAGGGAATATAGCAGCAGATTGGAATACATATTAGATTATTTGTGTCTCAATGTGGAGATTAGATGGGAAATGAGGTTTTCGGGATAGAACACATGTCTGTAGGATGTTTCGCGGCGAAATACTGGAGGCATTACGGACCAAATTATGTTCGCTCAAAGTATTGAATTGATAGTAACTTGCGCATAACGCGAAGCCGCAAACAATGACGAAACTGGCGGTAACAATGGTTGTAACGAATAATGAGCTGGAATCCTATTAGATATGAACTTGAATGTCTTCGTGTCGATATGTTGAGCAGAAGGATGTTTGTAAGCTGCTAACATTTAGAAAAATACCCTGTTTAGTGATGGAGAATGATACAAATCAAACCATTGAAATGTTGTGAAAGAAATTTATATTATGTATATTCCTATCAGAAATATAGGTTTTGACACAGAATAACAGAATGCCTATAACTGACATATTTATATCGCTTTCCAATGCTACCGTTTTATTGACTTTGAAAGTGGCCGACATGTTTTGACGGTATATTGGAGATTTTATTTAAAATAGAAAGTTTGTCCCAAAAATGTGTATCTATGATAAACGGTTGTGTGTCTTACTTTTGTCCCATATTACATAGTATATTGATTAATATTAGTTGATAGTTAGTTAATTTGCTAATTAGATAACGTAATGTAAACAGAAACACCAGTTACTCATTATACTATTACTTAAGTATGTTTAATAGTAGAAAGTTTTACATTTTTAGATGTAATCTTTCTATTTGAATGCATAAAATACTCCAAGCGATAATAGCAAGCCACGAGGCAACCGAGAAAGGTGCCGAGAGAAGCGAAAAACTAAGAAATAGAAACTATCTGTAAGTTTTATCGCCAAAAAAAAAAAGAGTCTGGAAGGTCACAAGGAAAATGAAACATTCACTAGTCTAACTCCATTGGGACACAAGACGGAACTTGTGCCAGTGATGACGAGGAGAAAGCCCATATCTTTGGTGAGTATCTCGAGAAGGTTTTTACTCCCTCCTACAGAGAAGTACATTTTGAAGATGATCCACATATTTGGCAGCGCCACACCAAAATCGATCAATCGTATTAGAATGGCGGAAATCAGTTCAGTAATTGCAAGCAAACTTAATCCCAACAAAGCTCCAGGATATCACCTCATAACATGAAGAATAGTAAAACAGTTTTCCCTGGAAAGGGTAAATATGGTCACTTTTTATATTCAACGCTATCTTGACAATAGGCTATTATCCACCGCATTAAAAAGTTGCCGACATTGTCCTCATTCAGAATCCTACAGGAGTATCATGCCCCAATCAGCCTAATACCATACAAAATAATAGGATATGGCGGCTTGAAATAGTAAAAAATAAAAACAAAAATTCCTTTACCATGATGAGTGAAGAATTCCAGATACGAACTCAGCAGAATCTACGAAGGAAAATAATGCTAGATGTAGCACTCTGTGATATATGCAGCACACGGAACACTACTTGAATAACACTAATGTAAAATCAAGGGTAAATTAAACACGTCTGTTCTCCGTTGAATTCTATATCCAACTGCCTACGTACAGATCACCAAAAGTACATGTGACTTATTCTCCTTTTTATAATCTGCAGGTACGATTTGAGTTCCAACCGATAGATGTTTTGCTTAATGTGTATTATTTCAAGATAATATACTGAGCGGTCTTAGGTAGTAGAATGACAAACATAATACACTTATACCTAATAAACAAACCCTTACCATTACCTATCATAATAATATTAACAATAAATTTCTAAATTAATATACGATTAACACTAATTTCCCGATTATAATCTATGTCTATGTGTACTACTTATGGTTTCGGTTCATTAAGCGTACTTCGTCACGCTCACCGAACCGCAACAATCTACTTAATAATAATATGCAGGCCAAATTGATTACAATGAGTAAATATGGTTACAATAAAAGATAAGCAACAGGTAATGTACTGTGGATTATGAACATAAGAAGCATAAACAAATACAACGATGTAATCAGCATATTAGGGATAAACATCTACAAGCAGCACCATGACACAGCAACGGGTAATAGTTCATCCCCAATTTATTTATCAGTAATTTTGAAGATCAATTTAAAATGACTTCGAAATATTGTGTGTTTGGGTCAGATATGTGGATAACGTTTTCCGCTCTTTAAACGCAGAAAAATATACATTTCAATATTCAAAATAATAATAAAATATATAATACCAAACTAAAATTTATGAGATACGAAATAAAAAGATTTTGTAGATGCATTTTAAAACAAGATATATTTCAAGGACAGAAAGAAACAATACTATTGCTATGCATCTGATGAATGAATGCAAAAATATGAACCTCCATAAAATATATCTATTGATTAACTTTACCATAATTTGTATTACAATCCCATCATGAAATTAAATATACAATACCAATTATCATGGCGAACATCAACTTTTATTGCCCTATTTTAAAATTTTATATGCCATATGCTACAATATTTACTTAATGAATTAATGAATCTGTTGGAATATTCCGGCTTTTATAGCCGGACTCTAGTGTTTTGTTATTCGGTTTATTCTGAAATTATTCCACGAAACAGAGGCAGAGAGAAAGAATTCATATTCAGCATTTTAATTCACCATGTGTAGCGAAACAACAGGCTCCAGGTGCGGTTAACGTACTTTACTTGTGTTGTTAAACAGACGTCAGCTGATTTTATTTTAGTTTGACATACCAGCAAAAAAACAATTCAAGTCTTTATTACAATTCTAAATTGTAAGATTTTGTGTCAGAGAAAGTCTTGGAATGTATCGATTTTTTCTTTGTAACTCTAAGTGTAGTTAAATAAAATATTTGACATTGCTATTGCCAATGAAGTTTCTCGAAAAGTTGCAAAAATGGCTTAAGCAATAATTTATTTAAATGTAATATTAATAAAAATAAGTATATTGCTGTATACTAAATTCACATTGTTTCAAGTAGAGAACTTAAAATTCATCATTTACATAAAAAAGGTTTAAATTAATTTTACAAAATGAAACATCAATATCAGTGAACTTTAAATAAATAACCTAAATACGCAAGCTCTTCAGGTACACATGTTCATATACATATCTAAACAGGTATCAGCGAAATACATACAAAAACATCTGTTTGACAACGGTTTTTTGGCACTGCATGCATTGTTTCTACTTTCTCTTTCTCCTAAGTATAGTTCGATCGTGATCGATAGAAAATCATATTGCATTAAACATGGCGCATCGTAAACTGATTACATGTATTCCTATCGATATTTTTCGGATGCAATTGTGCTTTATAAACTCCTAACGTTCAGTGTTTAATTGCTGTGTTTTCTTCTGGACTAACATCATCTGCGGATTCAGCCAGTGTTGCGAAAAGGTCAGAACTTTATCTTGTTATAATCTTTATATATATATTTCGTGTAACAGTGGATTCCAATGAAATGATTTGAATTTTGATATATTTACACCACGGGTTTCTCTAAGGTAAGATCAGGACTGTAAAGATCTGGGAAGATTTCAAATTATCGCCGAATGAAGGGAACATCGCATAAATCTCACATCTTCACCTTTCAAATAAGTATATGTTGAAATGTTTTGTATTTCCACACTTTTTCCGTAAAGAAATGATCTATTAGTTTTTACTTTATATTAATCATATACCTATGTCCTAACCATCGAAATTTCGAAATACGTCGCAAAGGCGGACGGCAAATATCCAAGTGTGTACGTTGAAATATCTCCAGACTCTACCGATAAACGCTCACCATAGCCGCCATGTTGTCGTTTTGCGCTGTCAAGGATACGTGTAATTTTCATCAGTGGTCGAGGGCTTAAATTTCCTTTTAAAACCTTCGGCATAGTGCGTATCGACGCCCAAACACCTCTCGCGCGATTGCCGAACACCTCAGATACCTTTTCGGTCGAAAATGCCGCGAAATATCGCTCCAAAATTTTGACGTCCGCGAACGGAATTTATCTGACGTTTCTCGAAACGTCAGCGCCAGCCAATGGGAGAGCGCCGGCCGCTCGCAGCGCGGCTCGACAGGGGGCGATTGGAAACGTAAAAATTTAAAAAATTCGTCCCCGGACTATCTGGAGCCACAATCGAAGTTTAAGTATTAGCAAACTTCGCTGAAATAAATCTTGGCAAAATACTGCGCAACGGGGAAAAATCATTGCAAAATTTTTCGATTTCACATGTATATACGTCATTCATTTTAGTTTAGTATATATATAAAATAAATAGCCCTGTCGATGTATACATTACGTATTACTTTATTGCTTTATAAATCTATTAATTATTATATTCTTTTATAATATCTAATGTTCCAAATGTTAAAAGAAATTAACTTTTTACAAAACTGACAGTACAGATATAAAATCATCCATTCTTCCTTGAATTTGTAACAAAAAGAGTTAATATTATCAACTCTCGTATCCTAAGCAATCAGAAAGCATGAGCCCCTAATTTATGATGATAATAAATACCACTTTGTTAACTTTATCTTCATTATTAAATTAAAAAAAATATTTTAGCATCTCATATCTCTGTAACTGAAACGTAACAATAAAGAATCATGAGAATAATTATGACAAAATTATGACAAAGAACAAAATGACGTTTTTTAAATGCATCATAAACTTAAATATATTCCATCCTTGTAGAAATATCAAAGGACTGTTATAAAACAAAAAGTTCAAATCCGCTGAAATAAGCAACTTCCTCTTTTCCAATGGTGAATTAAAAAAAATATATGTTAAAATAACAATACGAACCTTGTGATATCCAATCTATCCAGACACAAAAAAAAACATAAACTTAAAAACGTTGGAAGCTATACGTAGCAAACAGAACGTTATAAATATACAAGAGGATGGCTATAAAAAACTGAATCGATAGCTGTATCTAAACATCACGCGAAGACAAACGGCCTCCATAACCGATTGAATAAACAACAAAACTCCAGACAATAATCCGGAGGCACGCGGCAATTTCCCGAACAGCGGACCGCGAATGATTCCCATAGGAAATTGTAAGGGCCGGTTCTCCTATTAATATTTCAATTCGCTCAGGTTAGGATTGGTTTTCTCCCGTGCAGGTATAGAGATTGCCATTAAAAGATAAAACTGATTTCGGTGTCCTATTTCTGAGATGATTTTGCCGAAGTATTATTGAATATTTCTGGTTAACTTTGAACGCGTAATGTGCGAACGAGAAATTTAAAGCAAAGTACTATCAAATTTTGTGTGAAAATCCGTAAAGATGCTATTAAAACATTACAAACTGTTACAAATGGCGTATGGTGAAAGCGCATGAAAAGGTCAAACGTGTTTAAGTAGCGTAGGAAGTTCAAAGATGAGCAAGAAGACAAGACTGATGACCCCAGAGCGGGTAGCCCAAAGTATCAGTAATGGACGTTAATATTAACAGAGTGCGACGTTCAATACTCTCTGCAACACGATTAAGTGTGAGATTAGAGCTAAAGTGAGCGCTCGAGCAAATCAAATCGTTTATTTCCCGTCCGGCTTACGATGCAAGACCAATCGCCGAATGTGACGTCACCGTCCACGATGTTCTTTACAAAAGTTTAACTATAATTTGGCTAGGATGCATTATGATATCTATATCTATCTTAACTCCTTGTGCTTCTGGAAATGCAAATGCCGTTCATGTTAGTGCATATATGCGCAAAGTGGGTACTTTGAAGGAAACACAATAACCATTAGTGTACATTAGTGTACAGCCACCTGGAAAATGTTTTGCGATTTTGATGTATTTTAGGTTTAGATCATATTGGCAGGTTAAACGAAAAACTTGTTACAAAGAAACACACACATGCTTCCATAGGTGTGTGTTTATAGAAGCAATTTGGAGGTACTTTTACGTTCGTAAACTAAAATCGCTTGAGTCCCTACTCATAATCTTTGGTACACTTATCACTCAAATTATTCAGCTTTAACATGGCCAAGTTTATTCTTTATACTGGATAGTGAATATGTTTACATAATTGGACCAATCTGCATACTTAGCGGCGCTTGCACTATGACCTTTTAATGCTTGTTTTAAGGCATAAATTATCCAGAGATCTCATGCTAATATTGTTTACTACTTTACCCTTTCTGCCTTAGAGCTACGAATTTTAATATGGGCCACATTATCATTAATAAATACCATTTCCTATAAGTGATTTCAACAAGACCTACTGAGAGCTGAATTGGGAATCTTCGGGGAGCTGAACAAATTTATACGGACCTAGTAAATAAGGAAACTTCTAACGACGAAGAATACGAGAATACAATTTTAACATTGTACATCGTATAAGACATATGTGTCTGCCTAATGTTGGCGCTTTATATATTGATGCTATTAAGTAAAATTACAGGGACGTTGTAAGTTAAGTTCCCTTGTCCTCTTTCAACCTATTCCCAAAAGGCGTTAATACGACCGGCGGCGCGTAACATTTTAAGGAGAATTAATTGGGAAGGACGAAGCTACGCGTTTCCATAATTTTCCACCATTTATCGCGGTTAAAATTTGCTTCCGTTTGTCGAGTCGACGGGACCTAGGGTTCCGTTTATTAGCGAAACCATTCTAACGCGGTGAACTTCTAAAACAGATTCCCTAGAGGAACATTCGTCATGGTCGATCTATGTTCCCGAATTACGTTGGTGAAATTAAATTGAAAAAGGAAAAACGAGTTAGAACTGAACATCTTTTGAAAGTTTTCACTATATGTATATACGTTAGAAGTGATGAGGCGAGGAAACTTATTATTCGTCTGTCAAGTTATTGAAGTTTGCAAATTATCTGCAGTATATTTTATGTCGAGAAGAAAGTTTATAGCTTATGGAAGTGTTTCTTCGTAGAAAGCTTAGATTTACAGTGTTTTAAGTACATGTTAGTGAGCCAACAAATACTAATGTAACGTTCTTTGGTTCAATAAAATCAAGGCGATCTTTATTTAATAAAAGCCTAATTATTATAACATTAATAACACTTGTTAACAAGATTTTTGTTCCAAGCACAAAAATGCCTCTTACCGATATACTTTTGCATCCTGAAATCAATTATGTTTTCAGAATTTCTCCATCACCCTTAGTTTTTACGTTCCAGGATATTCGCTTATCCACCTAA
>JARFOC010072152.1:0-16019 GCA_031763485.1 Osmoderma eremita | reverse complement strand
AACCGGGTTCACGGAAAAAACGACAACGGACAACCAAATGACTTGATCGAGTTCAAACTTGCACTGAACGTGTATTACAATATCCACTTGTCACCCCTCCATGTCCCGTGCTTACCGTGTTGCCATATCAAACGCTACGTTGTCGGTCTCATTACATAATTTACAGACCTCGTATCTAATTGTTATGGAATTTTGTAACATTTATGTTACATTTTAGTTAGACGAAATAAATAATAAATATTAACGCTATCTGTGTAAGTATGTACATGCGTACGTATTTTTGCTGAACGGTTTGACATTGAAAAACGAGCATGCCACTAGCATAGAAGGCAGCGGCAAACGAGCTTTCAATTTTTAGGATTTCGCTCTAATACATTAAATTCACGTAATTAACGTGAACGCGAATTTACAAAATTCCAATCGCAGAGAGTCTGGTGAATTCAACATCAGGACGGAGTTAATCAATTTTCGATAATAGGATATTCCGAACAGGAATGTATATTTATTATTTACATATACATGTGCACGTATGTACGTGCATAACACATAGAATACGTATAACACACACCTATATACGCGACGTTCGCATATATTATTTTAGATTAATTAAAAACTGAATTTATTCAAGTCTTCAATTAAACAAATATTTCGCTGGAATTTTATGTAATTAAATTAACATGACGATTACGAGGGTTAGTGCATTCACTCACGTATATTTTTAATAATATCAATAGTTTTTCTTTCTAATATATTGCATAAGCTGAAAAAAAAATTTCATGGGCAAACGTTACCTAAAAAAAATTGATGTGTTTCCTTGCAAATAGTGACAGCTCAGTCTGATGAATTTGGTTTTCGGGTGCGTAAATAATCGGTAAGTTAAAATAATGATGATCTGTTGGTTTATATGTTATGTACCATAGTAATAAACAAACAACAATTACATTCGTAATTGTTATCCATCACTCATATCAAGCACAGGTACAATTGCGTTTTTATGGTGCACCATATGCAGTGGACCAGATGGTATTAGTAATTTGGCACATATTTCAATGTTACTAGGACTATAATATGACGAACACAAAACAATCGCTTCGCAAAAACAATTTATCATTGACAATAATAAAAAACGGTAAAGTTTTTGTTATATTGCTTTAAAATAACGATTTTTATTGTTGAGAATTGATATTTTTTTCTGCTATTTCTTCATTATTTTAGAACAGATGGAATAAAATTTGTACTTTTCTGTATTTTTGGGGTAAATACCTTTCAAATGATCCAAAGTTAAACCCTGAAAAACATGATGGGGCCATTCCGCAAACACCAATTGCACAAAACAAGTGAATCGAATGTCAAATAGTGGTTTGTAATAAACGTTACCAAATATTAAACCTAAATGGGTTACCGCCTGGATGATATTCCACTTGGTGCAATCCTTTATATGCATCCTGTATAACGTAAATATCACAAAAATTTTCGAAAACTACAGTAGATGACAGATACATCCCAAGAATATGGGTTAACAGACGATTGTTGCTGAAATTAGACGTGACTTGGCTAAATAATACTGGTGATGATAATTAAGAACCAAATATATTCTCTATCTCTAATATGACACGGTCCAAACCCGGAAGAAGTGTATCTTAGTCTGACTCTGGCCGTGGAAACCTTCGTTTTCACCAAATATATTATTTCACATTAATTCCTTAAGACATTTTTTTATAATCCATCAAGCAAACTTTCCCTCTACCTATAGCTAGCATATATAATAATTACTGATTTAATCTAAAGATTGCAGCTTCCACTTCTGCAACTAAAATGACTACACTAGTATTTATAAGCATTTTAATTAAGCTTTTCCTTACCAGCTGGTTCTTGTTCGCTCATCTTCACCTCTTGAGTTGTATCCACGTTGGTGCTGGAAACTTCTTCCACAAAGAAAAGGTTCCAACAGGATGGCGTCACGGCCTACGTAGCCAATAATTCAATAGCTGGCAAGGGAAATTTTCCCTTGCCGTTTGATCTCCAGGTTTGGTGACATCTCATGGGCCTGGAAATGGGTCGCATACCGGGAGAGATGCTTCAGAGGGTGATGCGAAACTTCAATATCCGGCTGGACCAATGTATTGATACTGAAGGCCATCATTTGCAAGATATTTTGTTTAAAACTTAACTTTTCTAGTTTCTCTTTTATTCACCTTCAAAGTTAGGGATGTTCCCCTGCTCCACCCTGTACAATTACGACGTCTTCTATAGTATAATACATCTAAGATAACTCAATAAATAGAACCGGGGACAACAAGTGTGGTATTACTCAATTTAGGGTATGAATAGATTTAACCATACAAGACCTTGTTCCGGACCTTTGTCTAAATTCCAAGAAGGTGCATACAGAGGCATTAAATGAGCAAACACGATCAGAAACAGCACAGAAGTGCAGCGGCTCTAACGTTAGAGTCCCGGACTGACCGCTAATATTATCAAATAGAAATCAAGTCAACCGTACTACGAATCTACGTTTGAAGTCCTGCCACAATAATAGTCACCGAATGCGATCAAAGCGGGCTTTGATTTTACACGGAATATACCTCTCTACAGACACGGGAAACGAGCATACGTTCCACGAATGCCGTGTTATTACCGCTGGTCCTCTTGTAGGTATAAACGACAATATTCTATTACATACAGTTATAGTTATTGAACGTGGCAGAACTGGAGATGCACGGTTTACCCGCGCCGCATTCAAATGTGAGTGTAAGCGTCTGCGGTGTATAAATGCCGTGGCTTTTATTAGAAATTTAATCTATTCGCTCGTAATATAACATGGATCTGAGCGTGGCAGACTAAATATGCATAAATTTCCTTTCCCTGTGTGTTTATACATGTTAGAGGTTTCATCTCGTCGTCATTTACGAACGTCGGATATATAATTTACTATTAATTAGTTGTTTGAAATATAAATAATTACAATTTGTAATTTTGCACTTGCAAATACGATTTTAGGAACTATCTTGCATTTATGCGTTCTACAAAGCTTATACAGAATTTTTGGCTGGATATCGTACTAAATGTTAACAAGATTGTATTGATTTAATTGGTCCTTCCATAAATTTCAGAGGTTCAAAAGTATTTCGCAATATAAATGATGATGATTCACTTTTTAAGGCACTTGTGTAGCAATTTTCGACAATGAAAGTGACTGGGACAGTTATTTAAACATATTCTCGATTTTGGCTTACGACAGGTATAACAGTATTACTGTGATTCATTCGACTCGTCATTCGCTTACCACGGTTATTAATGTTTCATGTTCAACTTAGATAATCTTAGATAATAATTTGAAAATTCTAGTAAGAACATAATTGAGTAATGGTCGGTATTAGTGGGCAGATATTTTACATTAAAAGTCGGGTATCTAGCAAAAAATGTACGAATTTTATGTTCCTAACTTATCATTAATTGAAACAGTCATATATGTATATAGTGAGAACGTAAAGGTTGGAATAAATTCATTTAAGATTCAAGTGTTTTTTTCTCGAAGAAACGCTCGGACCCGACGATTTTTGATCTTAGTTGGCGTTTCTCTGATGATTATTTCATGCGTACAGGGTGACCCAAAAACATATTATGGCAGCTCACTTACTTTTTTTTATGGAAACACCTTTTTTCATTTTTAAATCCTACGTCAAATCCTGGACATGTTTTATGTATGAAGTCCTATATCTGAATTCAACTGTTTCCGAGAGAAATGCACTGTAACTTGCAACATCTACACATTCTTATTTATTTAGAAAAAATAGTAAAGTGCAATAAAAAAATATTTTATCAAATGTTGGGAATGACCTCCAGCAATTTCCAGTATCCGAGAAATTCTTGCAAAACGTTATTAACTAGGTTAGGATCTATTAATCTCATTTCGTCTCTTATCCTATTCTTTAAGTCTTCGATGTTGTTTGGTCGGTTAACGCAGACCTTACACTTAAGATAACCCCACAGAAAATAATCTAAAGGAGTCAAATCTGGAGATCTATCGTTCAGGGAAAACCGTATTGAGGTACTCATGCACAGGATGAATATAATGGGTCGGAGCTCAATCTTGCTGATACCGTAAGAAATCGTTTGGTGTGTCAGAATCATCTGGAGTGGGACATAAAGTGGCAAGACATGGTACTAGGTTATCTTTTAAAAATTCTAAATCTGTACCCGTTTCCATCAAAGAAAAAGAGCCCCAAAATCTTGTTTTCAAAATATCGGCGCAAACATTATGTTTTTGAGGATATTGGGTATGACATTCAGAAGATTTTCAGGATCCCATTTTGCTTATTTACACCTCCATTGAGACAAAACGTCGCCTCATCCGAAAATACAATTCGTTTTGAAAACTGTGGATCGTTATTGCACAAATTCATGAGGATCTCGCAAAATTCAAGTCGTCTGTCGTGGTCATCTTCATTTAATTCATGAACCAACTCGACTTTGTAAGGGTGCCATTTATTTTCCTTTAAATACTTTATGACGGATGTCTGGCACATCTGACTTTCCAAAGCCATACTGCGGATAGGCTTATCGTGGTCATCTTGAACTGCCAATAATACATTTTATCTTCTGATACCGTAAACCGACCTTTCGTATAATTATCCCTGACGTGACCTAAATCACGATATTTTTTTTTCTATCTTGCTGACGGCAGATTGACATATTGACATATTGACATATTGACCTGGAATTTGTTTCTTTAAAAAAGGGTGATTCCATTTTGAAAGAAATAAGTGAGCTGTCATAACATATTTTGGGTCGCACTGTATACATGAAATAATCACCAGAAAAACGCCAACTAAAATCAAAATTGACAGGTCCGAGCGTTTCTTCGAGAAAAAATCTCCTGGGTTTTAAATGAATATATTCAAATATTTAGGTGCTCACTGTATATTAGTCTTGATATACAGTGCAGAAGCGATTCATCTGGCTGTAAGACACCATAATCTAGGCGATCGGCTGAAAACTGGATGGAGAACTTGTCAATGTTGCCCATATAAGCCCGACCAATAAATATCTTTGGAGTAAAAGTTGTGCTCATCCTAAGAGTACATAGAATGTACAACTTTTTCAATTAAATATATATTTTTAGAGAATGTAGCCAACCTATTGTTTTGTATCAGCCAGATAAGGTTATTTAAAATCTCCTAGAGCTACTAAAAAGATTTGACCGATAAATTGCGCAATTTAAAATAATTTTCTGATTTCAGTGATTTCAAAAAGTTATATTTAATATCTGTGAAGTACTAATTTTGTTTCTGAAGAAGCACAAGTTATTCTTATAAAAGATCTTTTGATATGAAACGATATATTTTGTTTTTCATTTGATGCAAATAATAAATAAATAAGTTTATCTATTGTACTACAATTTGCAACAAAAATTTCGCTTTATAAGCTTGGTCTCATTGTTGTGAAGGTCAGAGGCATTGAACTAACGTTTATCCAGCTTTTAGAACGTCAGATCTGCGACGAAATCGAAAACTACAACACATAACAACGGTTGCCCACGACAATCAAATGAGGATGGAATCCGGGTTGTTTTCGACATCGGGGAAAATAAAAAGTAACAGCGTACTAATGCTAACATCATTACACCAACGGAAGCCACCATTAGCCTCCACAAAATACCCTGATCCAGACTAATAAACCTGAAATAGGACAAAAATAGTAGGAATGAAAATTTGACCGGCGAGACCGCGCAATTTATATTAATTTTAATGGTAACAATACAATACAAATTCATGAATCACGAAACGTTAGACGACTTGCTATAAAATCTTAGCGTAGACACAATGAATAGAGAGAGTGCATCGCACTCTTTACAGGCAATTCGTCATGAAGATGGTGGTCATAATAAAGGAAACGTAGTCGACTGACAACCGAATAACCGCATATAACATTAAAAGATTAAAAGATTAACCGCTCTCGTACTGCTGTGTACTAAATAAAACAAATTTTATTGGACCAGAGACCCTATTTTACAAACTCATGCATCATTTTTATGGTATGGATATTAATCTGTCTAGGTTTGTATAGTATCCGTGGAGAAAATATATACAAACTGAAATCCCGCTGAAAACTCTTGAAATCGCATTGGTAAAGAAACATTATTCAGTCCCTTTATATTTAGTAAAAAAAGTAAAACAAATATTTTATGAAAATGTTAAATTCGCTTTGAGCGTTTTCAAATATCGTTGCGCACATCAGATAGCATTTGTTCTTTCTATTGTATTTCTATCGAAGGAAAATATGGCAGAAATATAAAATCCCTGGGGGTTAGCTTTTTTTAACATCAGAAGCTTTAACATTGTTGATTGCGAAGGTCCATAAAAAAAGCAGACGGATACCTCATGAAACTTGCAGTCGGGAGCAAAATTGAGATGTTGGAGTAAAAACAAATAGCGCCTCTAGCGAAACATGAAGACATGCTGGGTTGTATTTTTTTAAATAAAAAATTCAAACAAAATCTGATGTACTTTTCGTTTCGCCATCCTGATTATTATTGTTGAGAATCACAACTTTTATAATCCTTTTTTTGATATGGTCCTTTTTTCTTATTGTATTTAAGGTAATATGAGACTTCTACTGATAAATAAAGTTATACGACGAAAATGCTTGTATTGCCGTACCTTACTTTATGGTATACATCTACCTCAGGGCTGTCCAACTGCAAGGGGCCTGAGGCCCGCTTAAAAAAAACGGTTTGGAGGGCCGCATTATAAAATACTTCGTATGCCACTTTATCAGTCAGTTTTAATAGGTATCGTATACAAAGAGAAAACGTTATTTTTATTTAATTTAATGATTTATTCAAAAAACATGAAATTACAAAAAAAATCCGTGGGAAATTTGAGGATGTTGGTTTTCACTAATGCATCAATATTAACTTTAATATTTGTTGTTGATAAACGAAGCAACTGAGTGATTTATCAGAGAGGGAAAGTCATAATTTTTTTCTAATGAAGATTTGAAGAGCTTAATTTTATGCTAGAATCCATTTACGTATCGAAATAAGTTGGCAGCATTCTACCGTTTTCCTTGTAGCTTCAAATTCAATTCGTTAAGGCGAGATGTCAAGTCTGTTAAAAAAATTGTGCATCTACCATTTGATTTTCAAGTTCTGTAGTGTTGGACTTGACTTCATCTTTCAGGAAAATAGGAATTTCTTTGCGTAGAGCGAAGAATCGTTGCAAACAATTTCCAGCGCTTAACCAACGAATATCGGTGTGTAGTAACAAATCCCCATATGTAGCATCCACTTCGGCTAAGAAATCACGAAACTTTCTGCGAGTCAAAGCACGATTGCCCCCTTCAATATTATTGGTTATTTTAACAACCACTTTCATGATATTCATTTGACGTAAGGATTTTCCAAATAGAGCCTCTTGATGAACAATACAATGTATCACAGGACAGTTGATGTTGTTTTGTTTCAAGAGTCCTGCAAATCCAATATCAGTTCCTATCATAGAACTGGCTCCATTAGTGACAATACAGGAACATTTATCGAATCCCCTGTAGTCTGACACCACCTTATTTACAGCTTCAAAAATATCCGCACCTTTGGTTGTACCATGGAGAGGAATAAGATCAATCATCTCCTCTTCTACACTGAAGTCGTTTTGAATAGTTTGGATAAAAATTACAAGCTGGCTAATGTCGGACAGATCAGTGCTTTCATCCAGGCATAGCGAAAAATATTTTCAATTTTCAACCGTGTCATGCAGTTTTTTGGATACATATTTGGATACATGGGTGGACCATCCGTCTGCAATTGTTTGATGCGACGCTGAGACTGTTTCGAATTTTTCGGCAATTTTTGTTTCATTAAATTGTTTTGCCATTTTGATTGCACAATTTTTAATAAGTACTCCATCACTAAAAGGTTTCTTCGCTTGGACAATTCCCAGCGCTACTTCGTAAGAAGCGGCAATACTGTATTTGTTATCAGTGTCAGATTAAAAAGAAAATGTTGTTTGTTGTTTTAGTTTTTCTTATAATCCGTAATAATAACGTAATGAAACGTTTTCTCGTGTAACGTAGTGTAATGTCGTTTCATATTATATTCTTTGGGAACCGCTAGTACTTGCATACAAACAATGCACTGAAGATTATTATTGTTGTTTGTGATTAAATAGTCTGATTCCCAACGAACGAACATCGACTTTGTATGTTCGTTCGTTATTTTTCTTTTCTGCGAAGACATATTTCACCGAGTATTTCACTTAAAAAGGCTTTAGAATTGGTACGTAACGCAAACTAGAGCAATTATTAACTAACTCTGCCCGACCCGCTTGACGCAATCTTCTTATATACGTGCGCGTGGCTTCTCGAATATTAGAGGGTGTTCGAGCAAGATCAGCCCGATTTCCAGGAACTTCTATCCGTCGCAAATGGCATCACATGTATTCTTATTTGTGTGCATATTTCGTATTTGAGGATAATTTATACATTTAGAGGGGCGCTCCGCGTGCCGCCAAAAGTGACGCAAAAAGTGGCCTCACGTTGGCCAGCCCTGATCTGCATAAATGATACATATTTTTACATGTACGACTATCGTAGAAATTTTGAATGGTCTTTAACCCTAGGTCAGATATAAGCTACCAAAAATCAGATGCAATAATTGGTAGGCTTATGCAATCACATACGAACGTATTTGTAAACGTGAGTAACGTCTGATAGCTGCTGTTAAATCTAATCAATATTCTTTATATTCCAAACACGTAGACAAAACTTTGCCCAGATAAAATTTTCCTTAAATCGGGATTTACTTTTTTCAGTCTCCAATAATTCGGCCAGATTAAAATATTAGCATATTTAAGAGGTCAATTATTATTAATGATTAATTAGTACTATCTATTCACCGATGCTGATGTCGTTACCGCTAGAGTTTGAAGTGAATTATATTGTTGCCCCCTGAGCATCTTGTTTGTATAATATCAACGAAATAACATCGAAAAAACCACCTTTGGAGGCCCTTCACCACACGGGTCACGATCCGATTACAGACTAATCCGTTATTACCCGCACACTATACGAATCCAGGCGAACCCTTAACTTTGCCATTCGTCCTAAGAACTGACTTTTCCACGGCTCCCTTGTCCAAAAAATTTAAACCTGCCATAACAATCGTTGCAATGATTATATTTTCCCAGATCTATTGTTTGTAACTAATATATCTATGTGTTATATGCTGAAAACATTTAAGGTAATATTATATACTGTATTAGAATATTTAAATTCAACAGAGTATGAAGATTTATCGAACTCTGCGGTCTAATTCGTTCCACAATAACTTTTAAATGTGGTTCTTGCCAAACTATACCTTTCAGAACATATTCCCCTTTTGATCTTTCATATAATTTTTGCATAACATTTAGAATATTCTAAAGGAAGTAATACATTAATAGGCGTTTTATTTAGCAAGATTCTTACAGCGTACTGTAATATTTAAAAAGGTTTAGGAAGTATCCGAACTTCCAAGATGGGTAGTGTAGATTTAGAATGGAATTATATTAGAAAAAGACATTAAAATATGGCCAAAATATATCTTAAATATAGACGATGCCAAACATAAACTACAAACATGTCATGAATCTACGAAATCTATTTCAAGTTACTGATTTGACAAAGCCAAGCTGGATTTTAAAATGTATGAGTTTCTTAACTTTGCTAGAAACAAATACCAAACATCATAAATATGGCAAAAAGACAATGCAATAAATAATCCAACTAAAAACACCTTGTTGGTTTTATTAGTTGATGAAATACCGTCTGACTATGGCTTAATTCCAGGCTATTGAGTTCATACACTTTGTTTTAAATTTGATCTACATCTTTTGTTTGAGTAATAAACAACTCAAAACAGAAACGAATTGTGTCCACGATAGTTCTTTGTTGTTCCTTTCGAAATATCTAGAAATAATGTTTAGATTAGAGGAAACGCATTAAGATTATCGGAGATGAGAGGTTTTTATTATTTAAAGGTTGCTTGTTTACTAACGCAGAGAAAAAGCAAATGCACAAAGAAAAGGAAGCTTTTATTTCTTGATAAGTATCGGGATACTACCCTACTTGGCCCCACTTGATTGCGTTTAAAAAAATTATAGCTTGTTGTGAGTCAGAGGAGACGAAGATACATGTGTATGTACTAAGGTAAAAACATGAATCATATTCAAAATTAATTTATCAACATTGGAGGCGGTTGCAAGATAATGGAAAAGCAAAATGGTTTTACGCAATACTTTAATTTGACGGGATGAGGTGCAATAAATCAGAATGTGTACCTATTCTAAAATCTAGTACGTTCGTGGCTTCTCATTAATTATTTTATATTATGTTCTTTCTCTTTAGAAATATAACTTTAGGTATTGGCTAGGCATTGGTGAAATAATTTGTATAGGAGGTTAAGCAAATACATATTTATTTTAGAAGATACGTGTATGTGTGGTCATTTGAAAACGCTATCATCTTGCTTTATTTTATTTGTTTTACGAGTTCCTAGTAATCAATAGACATTAGGCAAGTTAAGTAGTAATTTAAGATATGCAAACAACTATAACCTCCTATCACAAGAATTTTGCTGATTTTAAAACTTAATCTGCATACGTTTATTTCTAGTTCTCTGCATGTAACTCGTAACTCCACATCAATATGTAGATGTGTAAGTATATTTCTACTTTAGCGATAAGAATTGCTAAGCTATACGAAATAATCCCCCCGTACTATCATCAACGATCAACGTGCGTCAACAAGTCTGGGAGTCGCCTTATCTGGTAGGAAATTGTATTTAATTACTTTATTTTTAATAGAAGTCACTCGTGTTTATAAATATAATTGTAGAGGCGTAATAAACACTAGCTTATAATATGTACATATGTGCGAATGTGAATCTTATGGAACATCGCGTTGTAGATATATAACTCCAATACATAACGATGTTTTTCTAGATATGTATGTAAGTGTACATAGTATACGCATACTTCATCGCCTTAGAGCATTTAGTACGTTTGTATATACATACGTAAGCGTGTCTGCGTATATCTGTCGAACACTATGAGATATTTATGTATTCAGTTGCTGCGTACAAACGATTTGTATATACATATTTAAATCATTTGATTTCTGGGTACCTACATAAAAATTATCGATCTCATCCAATGATCTTGAGAATAAAACCTGATAATCTCCCAGCATCCGTCAAAAATAGAGTTCACACACCTCTAGATATTGTTATCGTACATGTGTATTTACGCCAGATTATCTTTACGTAAGCAACGAATGAAAAAATCAAGTCATATTTATTATTGGGCTAACATTGCTATTCGCAACGTTTATTTAGTATATCATGCCACGACCAGGTGTTCTTATCTCTAGGTTTTGATGTAAATACATGTATGTTTATAGTTCCTAAGCGGAATTATTTTACGATCTAAATTTAATGCGCAATATTGTAAATTGCGTTGGTCTTGGGAGATCTCGAAATTGCAGACGATCACAATAGGTCATCCTATGAATAGCGTAGTAAAATTATCAAATTGCGTCGTATTTGTGCACTTTAAAAGATTAAGGGATTCAAAGGCCATTCGAAATCACGTATTGAATCGCATCTTACTATTTCCTTTTAAAATACGTGTACGTTTAGCGAAAATACAGACTAGGCATTACAGAAATGGTGTAGTGTTGTTGCAAATTAAAATAGCGATTGAAATGTTTTATAATCTAGAGGGTATGAACGTTTTTCATACTTAAGTTGGCAATACATGTAAAGTGACATGTGTTTGACAGTTATAGATTTCATGACTAACCTTAAAATTAAAGCATAAAAATTTTGTGTACATGTTATACTTGATTGAAACCAGAAAAAAAACTCTTTCTGACGGTATCAAAATCCAATATGGCGCCGATAAGACCAAAGAAGCTTGATGATCGCCAGAAAGAACCTAAACTTCATATATAAATTTCGAGTACACTATTATAGAGACGATCAATAGTGACCTTGAGAATTTGTTTTATTTTTTTCTCTGCAAGGCCAAATGAAGGTGCTAGAGGTACAAGAAGAAAATGAGTCCTTTTAACGTCATTTATCACAAGTAAATTTTCTCTTAGGGTTCATAACAAACATATAATTTAGCAATTTTGCCAAATTTAAACCTAATCTGTATCTCCAATAACAAGCGAGATGCCCTGGTGAGGGTTCAAAATGAATCAGGTTGGATACAGAAAGAATTCTTCGGGTGAGCTCAGTAAGGTGTAAGAGAAACGGCTAGATGTTTCAGTTCATTCTGGCGAATAATAATAATATCATTTATTACACAAAAAAACTAAAAATAATAAAATAAAAAGTAAACAGATAGATAAAAGTAAATAAAACATAATGACAATGATAACAATAAATATTAAGCTGTAATAATAAACTAAATAGACTTAAAACGGAAAATATTAATATAGAAAGAGCAGAACTAAAATTATTAATTATTAATTGCATAATAAATTAATGACACAGAAAGTTTTCAATATTTATTTAGTTTTCAATATTTTTAGAAACCTTAAGTATGTCTTAAGGTTTCTGTGGAACATCTGGATATTGTCTACTAAATCTATTTATGGTACAATTTTATTATAAATTCTCATTCCCATGTTAATGGGGCCCAGAATACTGAGATGGAGAGTATCCGCCGGTCTATGTAACTGATATTTTATTCTGGTGTCATGTGCATGTACTGCCGAATTAACTTGGAATCTGTGTCTGTTAGAGTGTATATAACAACAAACTTCGAGAATGTAAGGAGATGGCAAAGGTAATATTTTTAAGAGAGCAAATAAGGATTTACAAGATTCCAATCTTCTAAGTCCCATAATTGATCTAAGTACAGCTTTTTGTACTATAAATACATGTTGAACAATGGGGGATGTTCCCCATAAAACAATACCATATTGAAGTCGATTTTTTACTTCGGCATAATATAAGCTTGATACTAGCGAACCAAAGATACAGAGTTTGTAATCGAATGGGAGAAGAACTGATATATCGTCAGCATACGTTGTTGTTTAAATATCTGTTAGAAAAGGAGCAATATCGATTACATAGGGATTGAAAAGAACAGGACCGAGAACACTCCACTGAGGAAATGCATATGACTTGCTTCATTGTGGCCCACCTTTTGAGCACTACCGAAATACTTGTTTGTGTACATAGCTGTTAGAGAGCGCATTACAAATGCAGTGACAACGGAAATGTATGAGTCACAGGTACCAATACATGAACTTGAGTTCTTCGTAAACGCGACGTACTGAACGTTTGTATATTCGAAGTTAATTAACGCATCTTAGAACATCTGTTCCAAGGTAAGCCATCTAGCAGTCCCCAAAAGTTTTGCGTAAAACACGTACATGTAGGTAACTGTTCTGTTATTATAAAATTTATATTATTATTTTTTCAATCAATCGCTTGTAGTTGCTGAGTAGGGTACTTATTAAAAGGAATTTCTCAAGTTTAAAAGCACCCGGTATTAAGAATACTCCGGCTAGTAGCACCTGGTAACTCATCCAACTTTTGTTAGTTGCGACATTTCTTTTAAGATACAGTAACTTACATGTCAACATTTCTCTTATTAGCTCTTGATTTGAAAGCTTGTTGGAAATAGAAAAGCTATTTCTGATTAGTTCTGATATCTACAGATCAAACTATGTGATAATAAATATCTTTATAATAAAGAATACTATGCTTAAAATGTCTATTATTACATTTAATGAAATTGTATCTATTGTATCTAGAATAAGCAATGTGCTCTTTAAAACGTGTCAAATTGGTCGCCTTGTTTGCCCAATATTACATTACATTCTTTACAATTTATTTCATAAATTTTGAGAGCAATGTTTTGAATCCGCTGTTATATGTTTGTCCACATTGGATTTCTTCCGATATATGTCGATTTCTAATATATTCCTATTTCTGATTACTAGTGTATCTAAAAATGGAAGTTAATTCTTACTCTCTTTTTCTAATTGATATAAAGGAAATCGTTGACAAATATTTATAAATTGTACGCCTAAATATTTATAACTTAATTTGTTACAAGATTCTCACTACTAAGCTTGCGTTAAAACAAAAATCCATATGATTATGGTATTCCGAAGAAACATTCTTGCTTGTAGTAATATATGTTGGCATGTTTTTAATTAAAATTAATACGCATATAGCTTAAAAACTGAAATTAGCAACCCTATTTTGAATAGTTCTACGCTGATCTATGTGTATGTAATGAAAGATCTTATTTATTATCTTTATTTACTAAACATGAAGAAATTACTTAAGAATATGTAATAATTTAACAGATTATATTGCGACATACCTATTTCGTTTAAAAAATTCATTAAAAGTTATGCAGTAAACAATCCGAGAGCCATATTATCTGCGTACTTATGTGTATGATTAGAAGCTTTAGTTGTTTAAGTATTGTCATTGTATTATAAATAAATTGAAGTATTCCAAATGACCATTATAATAACACTTTCTGATTACGTTTAACGTAAACAACTTTACTATGTATTGGTTATAATACATTTAGAACTATGTATTTAGAATTACTTTTTCGTTCTTCTGCATCGCATAGCAGCTACAAAATGAATATAAGAAACTGTACTTCTTACCGTAATCTGAGAGCACAGATAAATTACGGGGTATTACCCGATTGAGCGGACATGCGTGCGTACCCTTGCTCGAATTATGATACACCGCGACTGGATATATCTCGTTGTCAGTAAGGGTCGAATGCGCGGTTGCCATTCGCAAAGCAATCCCCCGTTCTGATGTGTGCATACGTCTATACAAACACACACGTATGTACATATATATTCTTAAGAGATTAAATTTATTTCGTCAAAACAAATAAATATGGGTTACGTATGTATGTTTCGATTTAAAAATAAATTGTGTAATGTACCAAGGACGCTTTATATTCGGTTATATCATTACATGTGGAATCAACTTCAAGTGACTTTTTACGTCTCTACTAACATATGATACTGACGGAAGTGTTAACAGATTAGGTTTGTTATTCTTTAATATTAGGCACAGTTGCAAAGACATTCGACCGTTAAATGATACTGCTAAATATTCAGTATTATTTATCCCAGGCCAATGATAAACAAAAATAAAGTTTTATCTTAATATTCGTCTTGGTTTACTCATTAAATAAGTTTGCACAACGATGCGCTTTATACGCAGACGGCTAGACTATGGCAAACATATACAAACAAGAGAAATTTACGGCGGAAAATATTATGCCAGAGCAGCTAAACCTCCCGTAAATACGGTCCATACACACGGCACGCGCAGTAGAAAAATCGCGGAAACCATCCATGCGATCGGTTGCAAAAGTGTGGCAAATCTCTGATCGTTATCTTGTGAAGTTGCTGAAAGTGATATCTTCGACAATATTTACTTCCTAGATTTATCGACAAAAATAAAGTACGTGATATGCTATTTATACCGCCACTATCATAATCTGTATGAATACGACAGCGGCACGTGTACTGAATCCAGCAAAAAAGTCGCTAAGGAGGAACAAAATGTATACATAATTATATCAACCTGGTAGTAAATATGAATTTAATTGGTAGGTATTAGACCTACACCCAAGTTTGTATATATAAACAAGGAGCGTAAACAAAAACATTAAGATGGATTATATGTTGTTTATGTGAATTATACTTCCTACACAGTGTTTGTAAATTCCAAAGCACTAAAGGAATTACTTTTAAAGAAAAGAACCTTGTTTTAAAATAGCCGAGAAAATCTTCCAGTATGACTTGCATTTATTAAATTTTATGAATATTGAAGCTACTCAAACAAATGTCTCTTTTCCATACTTGTTCATAACCTCATTTTTCAACAAGACCGGTATATAAATATGTACACTCGTGGCCACATAAAAGTTTCCGACCGACAAGCAAGTTTTTAGAAGTTTTTACAGTGTACGAGT
>JARFOC010072142.1:0-16023 GCA_031763485.1 Osmoderma eremita | reverse complement strand
CATATTAGGGCAAAAGTGTATTAGGGCTTTTAAATTAAATATTATATTGTCTTTCCAAATACTGAAAAATATACAGGGTGTTCAATTTAAAAAAATACTAAATTTTAAATTATCTTAAAAACTCATCATTCAATTGCTTTTTTCTCAATTGTACCTTAATCAACACTGAAAACACTGAATCTTTGCTAATTTAACCGAATCTGTAGCATTATTAATAAGAAAGTTAGCAATAGTGCCCCGCAATTTTTGAACACCGTGTACATCTGCCGTAAATAAATGAGCACCCAGTTAACGTTCGTATATTTTAAAGAAATTATAATGCGGCGGTCGTCCTCTTCTTACGCATTCAGCTCATCTATTAGACACACTTGAAGTTAGCGATCCTTTGTCGAAGGTGGTTATAAGTCATTGATTCTCTGTCCTACAATATCCCACACATGCCCTTTTGGTGAAAGTCCGACGAACGAGAAAACCATGGTAAGCCATAACGTCTACCATTCGGAGTAATGGTAGTTACTCCGAAACCCCATAGTATAGTAGACTTCGTGGTATGTATCCGCGCATTACCTTGCTGTGAATTTACCAGTTGTTGAAAATATGGTATTACACAGAGAAAAAAAAGTGTTGCGATAATTGACGCAATTATAATGCTTATAATATTATCAGATAAATAAGGGGCAACAAGAATTTGTTCTCAATGCACAAGGTTTGTAATAGATCTAGCATTAGAAAATTGTATCAGATTTAGTTATAATTTCGACACTAGTTTAAAACAACGTTAGCGCATTATCGTAAACACTGAAAATGTAAGTGACCATAAATGAAAGTAAAGTAATGAGTGCATGAAAAAAGAAAAACAACCAAGATAAAAAATAAATTAAATGCGATAGTCCAGCTTTGGAAAGGGTTACAGTATATGAAACGCAAGGAAAAAAAGTGTTTTCCCCGCAATTTTCAACAGAACAATGCAACATAAGAATATTGGTTTCGAAATAAAACTTAAAATCTTTAATATGATCACAATACCAACTAATCTATGCAAGTGAAATCTGGGTGATACATAAAAACATGAAACTAACATAAATGCTATGCAAATGAAACATCTAAAAAAGATTGCGGGGAAAACATGATGGGGTAGGATTGGAAATGAAGTGATATTAGAAATGACAAAACAAGAACCAATTAAGAACAAAATCGAATAACGTCAATTAAATTGGTATGGACATCTAATAAGTATGGAACCCTATAGACTTGCTAAGACGATATTAGAATTAGGAAAACAAAAAAAAGGAAGCAGAAAGGGAGGCCAAGGAAGAAATGGGTAGAACAAATTAAGGAGATTAGAAGAAGGAGGGTAAGAACACAAGATGAAATTAAAACGCTGGCAAAGAATAGGAGCGAGTGGAGCCCCGAATCCCTAATCTGACGCATGAAAAGGCAAAAAGATATGAGAAGAAGTAGAAGTATTACTTACTTACAAATCAAACATTCGGTAGTATTTTTTAGTACTATGTTACCTCCTTTCGTAGTTTCTAGCGGCGTAACAATGAAAACTCAGTTCTTTCAAAAGATAGACTAGAAGTATTGCAACAGTTGCATTCTGTTTGATACAATTTCTTTTATATTTTTAAATAAAAAAGGAATCATTCTAAAACAACGATTACTACTGAGATTCGTACGCAGATGTTTATATATATATGTTACAATAATGTTGGTTTTATGGACAATTTAGTAGGGGTAAAATTATATCACTTTCTCAAAACAAAGAACATTATAATATATTATATATATTATAATATATTCTTAACACAATTTGTTAAGAAAAAGGTGATAGAACTACGTTATTTCAAAAATTTCGAACAGTATTTCTTTTTGAATAACACTGGTTCAAGAACATTGTTGATCTAACGATCGCATTTAATGTTCCTTAAATGACTACTAGACGAGATCTAGTACCAATAAAGAATGGTATTACATCTAAGTAACATTATATTAAAAAGACAGATGAATAACTCCCTAAGAAAGATTACCACTACTCATACGATAACTAGTTTTCATTAAGTCTTTTGGGACAAAATTGATACTGGAAGTCATTAATGAAGCTAAAATATTCAAGGTACTGTAAAATCTTTTCTCTTATTGTCAGTGCACTTAATATGAATAGATGTAGCTTGAAACATATCTATTATATTAGCGTACCATTTCTTTGTCTACCAGTACCACCCACTTGATCTTCAATGCAAATGAAAATACTCCAGTTATAATTAAAAAACGATATAATCACACATCTAGCTCCCGGGGTGCCATCAAACCCGTTGGATTATTTATTTCTTAATCTTCCTGTAATCTTCACAATTTCAGCTTCAATTACTGATATCAAACATTGCAATATAAGTTACAGTACAATAACTTGTACATATCTATAAGTTAGCTGGCGTTGTACGAAAAATATTGAGCGTGCTTTTGTCCGCCGCATAGTCTACACTAACATAAATTATAACGCGGATACACAAATTTTGGTCAAATACAATACACAACACAGATAATTATTGGGGTCCCGGCCTAATGTGTATTTTCATTAGTAAATTTTGCAGGGAATGGATAAAGGAGAATCTACATTCTACACTTTGCACTTTGGACATATACGAATGATTCCTCCGCAATGCAAAGTCTAAACTATATTATCATGAACGTCAAAAGTGACAGTGAATCGAGCAAATCGAATTCCCACTTTGGATGAACTGAATAAATGATTCATCCTGGATGTAAGGGCAGGTACATACATTTTGCTTTTTGGATGTATAGGTATGTCATTCATCTAACAGTGGGAGCGAAAAATACATTTATCAATGTACTGCCACAATCTTTTGTTGATTCGTATTTTCACTATCTATATATCTTTTCTAATCTACACATGTTCTATATCTATCAATCTGTCAACAGTTATTTCTAGATTCAAGTGAAGAGTGAAATTGATTCTAACCTATTCTATTGAGAACTTCTCTTACTCACTTTTCTAGTTGCCCCGCTTCTAACCTGTTAAGCTCTATGCAAAATTTGACAGATGTAAATTATTTGCGTCTCACGTTCCATTCTCACTGCAGATAAATCATCCATTGTAGACACTCAATATATATTATATATACAATGTAAATGCACCGTAATAGATACTATTATAGACTGAACTCTATAGTTGCGAATGCTATTCATCTTTCATTTTGCAACCTGAGAAGCTTCGTCCATTTGGTCTCAATTGTAAAGTAATAACTTGTGATTTTATTCTGAAAACACAATAGAAAACATGAAAAATTCTCTCTACATAAATGCGCACAGTAGAAAACCACAAAGTAGAAGCAATAAGACAGAGTTAGGAAGTTGTTTTTCAGTTGTTATATGCGATGCAGTTGACAAAATTCCCAGATTATTACACTTAAAAACTTACTGTAGCATTATTTTCCTCGATTCGTACTAACTTGGCTTAAAATAGTAAAAATAAAAATACCCTTACCATTTTGATCAAGGAAGAACTCCAAATACGTTGCCATCCTCAGCAGAGTCTCTGAAGGAGAATAATTTTAGACGCAGCACTCTGGAAGATATGCACTACACAGAACACAGTGTTATTTAAGTGGTGTTCTGTGTGGTGCATATCTCAGAGACGCTGTGGAGGATGGTAACTTAGTTACCGAAATCTGGAGGTAGTAAGGGTATTTTTATTTAGTAAGGGTAATATGAGTCCAGCCAGCCACAATTAATGTGTATAAAAATATGACTAAATCAAAGAATACTTTATTCTTTTTATATCTTGTAAATTAACATAAACAATTACACATCACACAACACCATACAACAGAAGGATTTTGGAGAGTTATCACACAGCCGTGGTAATGATGACAAGGATATTTGACATGGTAACGGGAGCAACGAATTAAATAAGGAAAAGCAAATTTAAAAGTCAAGAAAGTATAGTCCGTGAGTGAAATTAAGAAAAGGGGTATTAAGAAAACGAGTGCAAAAGTGGTGATTCGAAAAGTGTAGTGAGGAATATTTGGAAGACGTAGAACGAATGACGAGGGTGCAGGAAGACAGAACAGGGTGGTACACGTCATACGCACCCACCACACAAAAAGGGTATTAGATGAGGTATCTGATAAGTTCATTTATTCGTTAAAATTTTATGTTCGTGTTATTGTTATAGTAACATTGCTAAATTATATTTTCAGACACATCTTTAGGTTTTTTCGATATTATTTAAATAAATTACAATTTCTTGATTAAGTCATTATAATTAAATTAGCAAGTGTAAAAGAGGATCCAAAATTTATTATTATAAAAATTCATTATAAATTTAATTTAACATTTTGCAACATTGCAATAGCCTGTAGAATTATTTTAAGGTGTATAAATGAATAAAAAATTAATGTTAGAAAAATGTGAACCGTCCCAATTTTCATATGATAACATTAATATAGATTATACAGGATTACCAACAATAGTGAGAATGATTAAAAAGGGAATATAATGGACATCATAACAATTAACTCCTACACATTCGCCCTCATTTACGATTCACAAAGTCAAAACGGGGACAGTTACAGTTATTTAAGCCCGAACCGAATTTTAGGGAGAGGCCGTTAAGCCGATGGTCAAGCGTTTCACGCCTCCTATAATCCCCGTACGGACGCTTGGTCTTACTCGGAACGACGTTTCGCGTCCAGCAGGATTTTCGCCAGTCAGGCGCACGAGAAGTTTTGCTTTGATATGCGGGACTTGAAACAAACGGAATGACCGCCACGGACGCCGATTTTATTATTAACGGCTTCGATTCGCCCGAGCGTAGCGGCCGCGGACATCGTTATCCGATCGCGCAGCCCCATCTACTCATTCGCTCGTGAATTATTGAACGGGATCTGGCGGGGCGCCCGGAGAAACGTAAATGGATGGACGTTGCGCAGGCGCACTCAACGGAAGTATTTCAAATTTGAATGAGTTTCAGACTACCCGTGATACAGCACTTGTTTTGTGTGTATTCTATTTATAGGCGTTTTACTCACGAAAGGGTTTGGTTATTAAATTATTAATATTGACGGTACTGAATAAAATGTAGGTGCATAAAAGACGGATTCTTTGTAACATCTGGGAGAGAAAGGAAAAATACCTGTACAGGCTGTCCCATATAGTGTGCTTACTATTGGGATATCATAAACGGTAGGAGATAGAAAGTTGGCTAAATTGGACAAAATGTGCGTGACCTCAAGGCTATGGTAATTTTTTTTTTAATCCTTAAAAAAGTTGTCTGCGCTATAAGAGAAGTACTAAAAATCGACAATATAATCTTTGTTATCTAGCTCATTTCATGCAAAAGATATCGAATAGTATTTTTACATCATGATAGTACATTTTTGTACATGGCTTTATTACCATTAAAACCAATGTAACCTTCACCGGTTTCGAGATTTTTATACAAACATTCTTCTTTAAATGGATATCCTATACTTTATTCACCTAACAGACGTAGTACAAAGAATGCGTGGTCAATGCGTGATACAAAAACTAAGCTTTCTATTAGTTGGTAAGAACTCCAGAAAAGTCCATTACAAGCGATATAATTTCAAAATTCGTATTAAAAGGCGCCCTTTAAAATTCAACAAGCGGTTATTCGAATGATGCTGTAGACCGTTTAAATAGGGATGAAAATATCATCATAAGTTATAAGATAAAATTTCTGTTTCTTGCTAAAAACAAATATAACACTTGCACTGCTAAAATACGACAGAAAGATAATAATAAATTAAATTCATTGATTTAAAATGTATAACAAAATGGATAATACATCGCTGTATTGCATACCAGGGACGCGCAATGTTTATATATAATCAAACACAACCACAACATAACCCCTTTATTCCTCTGCGGCGTCGTGTATTTATTCATTTCAGTTTTGATCTCGTCTTTTAGATTCCATATTTGTGTCTTTTTTTAAACTCAATTAGCACATAAAATATAACTGGCAACGTAAAACGGTGTAAATACACTTTATATTTATAATAAATGCACTGTATACAGAGTGTTGAGTACGCTTCTTGCTGTTGGTTTTTTTTTGTAGTGTTGGAATTTTAAAGGTGGCTAATTACATATTTTTTATTAATCATTTTTTCATAAGCACAAACACATCCATAATTAAAACATCTTCTAAATAAAATAAAATCTGTGATTTTTTTTTGTTACGGTACAAGTACTTTTTTAATAACATTGAACACTGTCTTAGTAAGAACAATTATATTCTTTTGAGCCGATCACACTTCAATATCTCAATTTTCCACCTACGGCATCTTACATTATTATTTATTTGCTCTACCTTAAAATAAAAATCAGATTGCAATAGACAGCAAAAACATAAAATGAAAGTTTACGAATATGTTTCCGAAATAGGTTACAAACAGTCATAGCTGGATGGAAATAACTATTTTTCTGTTTTCCATTGTAAAACCGGCTTTGGACGTGCACGATGCATGATCATCAAGCGATCACTCCATCTGTTCGGTGAACAACGTATAAGTAGCTTTGCCTGTATAACAAAAAGCGAAATATGCTGATGTACAAAACCTTGAATTTATTTGCAGAAAGAATCAAGTTATTAGTATATTTGTGCAATTTCTAGTGTTCTTATGCAGGGGCTTTGCATCAATGCCAGCAATGAATTAATAAAACAATAAATAATGTGTATAAAACGCAATCCAATAATGTAGAAGATCTCGAAGCGTGTGCTTTAACAATATTTCGTCGGATAAATAGACGCATTTTACATAGGTAACATATTTGCATTAGCAAAATGTGCCTAGGGTAATATTAGTATCCTTTAATGATAGGTTTGATTTGGAAGCACAGCCCCATAAGTTTACTACGCATGACCACATCATAATGTTATTTCCACGTTTAGCCGCTCACCAGATGCAGTCCCAAGTATTTAGCAGTTTGCATTTGTGATATTTGTTATGCTGCTGGACATGCTTGTTTACGAAGAGTGAATGTGACATATACTAACTTTCCTTTTCACTTTAATTCTGCACTTGTTTAACCGTCGCTGGAGATTTGTTAAGTATATTTGTGTATACGAAGAAACTATTTGAGAGTCCTCATGGTAGGAAAGAATTGCATTATCACCTGAAGTACATCCCTGTACCTTGTAACATCGGTATGTCCAAAATATATAAAACATATATTCCTTGTATTATGCCGCGGTTGGTACCTACACTGATTTTTCTTTATAATATTTTGCTCTGCTCTCATTTAGATATGATTTCTATATATTGAAATAGGCTCAATGGGAGTATATAGTTATACATCGATGGTGGATACCAACCCTTACCGAACATGAAAACATGTACTTCTACATGAAAGCCAATTGATCGAATTCAGGTTATGAATAAGCATCTTTTAATTTAAGTGGCAACTCTCAAATGCTATTAACTATCACTGTTAATTTGACAAAACCTGAATTTTCCAATAGTAAATTAAGAATTCCACTTCAAAAACGCAATTTAAAACTTATTGTATGTAATCGACTTTGTTCCTATAGATTGTCTCAACCTCCGAATGCAGTACAGAGCTTATGGGAATTCGATACACGGTTCCAAATCGTCGAATCAGCTGTACATTATTACTTGCGGTTCCATTATTTAGGCTTGTTACAGTTAATGTTGGTATTTCTTTCTCAAGGAGCCAATCAATGATATTGTTTTTTCTTCATGCTGCCGTTGAAATTTTTTCAAATTTTCTGCAGTGATAGGAAGCATTATCAAGAACAATCACTTACTCCTGCGGTACATTTGGAAGCAATTTCTTAATAAACCAATCCTTGTATGTGCCTGAACCCATCTCATGATGAAAATCAGCAGTATTTTTGTAGCAGAGAAATGTGTATTCAGCACCAGGAACAAATACATTATCATCACCAGCATAAACGAATGCAAAACGAGGTCCAAGCCCGGTTGGGGATTTCGAACCAGGACTTAATCCTTGAATAAAAGCTTGTAGACTATTTTGAATTGTAGTGTCTGTCCATGTTCTATTTACTGCATGACCTGTATTCACCCATGAGTCATCAGTATATACTATAGTTCGACCTGAAATAATTAAAGTTACAGGCACGTCAAATAGCAAGAAGTAAATTATACCTTCTTCTCTAAATTTCTTGATCTCTCGTAAGTATTTGTGCCTCCACCGAATAACGTCTTCTCGTTCGATAAGTATACTTCGTAAATTCGAAACCCATATCGTGTAACAATCTATTGTTGCTTAACTGAAGTTAGGGAGATCATCATCAGCATTGACAGCAGTTAGAATTCCATTTAATGTAGGTGGCATATTCTGTATAAAACTGCACTCACATTCATAAATTTATTAAAATTATTTAAAACATTTGCAATCATACACTTCTCCTTCAGGCTAAATGTTTCTCTCTTACGTCGTATTCTCCCTACAGGCTCCATTAATGCAGTGAAAAGTATAATTAAATGTATAGATTATAAAATGTATAAAAATCAAGAAAAATATCCGTATTACCCTGTGCACGCTCGAAAAGGATGGAAGCGTTCTGAAAAGAACGACTTGTACAACTATCTATGAAGAAATTAATGTTGAATTTAACTCAAAATATTTGAAATCTAGGACGATGACGATTGACAGCAGTTGACGCTAATAGACAGACAGATAGGTATCGTTGCCGACGCCGACATGTGTAAATAAGTTGCAACATAGCAATCGGAAGTAAAGATAGCATTAATGACAGCAACTAAGGATAGTAAGAGATAAAGGTTACTGTTTTATCACATACTGCATTTGGAGGTTGAGACAATCTATAGTGAAATTTCAAGTGCTATATTCATTTTAATGCAATTTAGGCTAACTATATGTTGAAATTAATAGATTATGATTATTTTATTGCTATAAACGTTGTGGTTATTTATGATTAGCACCGGCAATATTCTTAAAATTCAAATCCATTTTATGATCGTATGAGTTAAATTATAATAATAATAAAGAGTATACCAAGTGGACGCTCCTTTCCTCTCCTTCGCGATAGGGCACAATTACCAATTTGCATTTGTATATTCAACTATTAATTATGTTTCTATTACCAAAACATCATAACTCGCTTCGCCATATCGCTTAACTATATTATTAACGTTTAGTATTCGTAAAACCCACCATCACAATATCAAATCACAAAAAAATTTACTTACTGTCTGCTTTTCTATTAGTAAAATTATTACAAAAAAGAAATCTTTCTCAAAATCTTACCAAGTATAGTAATAGAATTTAATAAATAATACATATACCATATCTAATGATGCATCTCTCACTTTCATATTACATGTTGTACCTAAAAAGCATAAATATGTGGAACTGCATGAATTTTCTTTTGCACATATGTATGCTACACTGAATTTCCAAAAAAGACGCATTTTAAAAATGGCCTAATTAACCATAACTACTACAGTTAAATATAGTGTAACAAGCAGCGAACAAGCCTAATAAATATTTCATGCGAACAAATTAATGTAGTTGTTCCTAAGGAACCGAAACACGTCTATTATAATTACCCATACATGGGAGTGATTAGTCAAAGTTTTATCGTGGCAATAATTACCTTTAGTAGTCGAATAAAATAATATTTATAAACGAATGACCTAAAAGTATAAATATGTAATGTAATTTACGTATAATATATGGAACCTACGCATGCCACACGAAGTCTTGAATAAAAATCAATCCACCACTAGTAAACATATGTCCAGTGTACAATAATATATCACTTCCCAAACAATTCATTGTTACTTTCGTATAAATTAAACATAAGCTTAGACTATCAACGATACTGCATAAATTTATATAGTATGTTAACAACAAAATTTTATTATACCTTTATAGCTGCTCTCTTATAAATGATAAATTACTGCAATTCAATTTTCAAAAGATTACACTGGTTAACAAGTTTTTTGTTCCAATCACTAAAATGCCTGATATACTTTTGCATACTGAAATCAATGATGTGTTCAGAATTTCTCCATCACCCTTAGTTTTTATGTTCCAGGATATTCGCTTATCCACCTAAAATACGCATGCATCAGATATGTAGTATAAGAGAACATGTCTTGACGTTATTTCAGTTGCCGGCTAGAACTCGGAACTGATCAAGCAGCATGCAATGGTTAATATTTGAACATGTCCTAGATAGCATTTCTTGCTATTTCATTTGCCGGCTAGAGCTCGGTGAATGAACATATACGCTGATGTTGTTAAACAGCGTTGCGTTTTGGTACGTTCAGGCTATTGTGGTAAAACCGCGAACATTTTATCACCTGTGAAAATGTCAAGGAAATGTGTAAACCACCCGAACTCCTTTTGCTACATTTGCGGGGAATTGACATTTAAATATCAAAACAGTCTTTCTTACCTCTCCTTAAAAAGTGCGATGAGCAGTATTTCAATTGTAAAGTAGGTGTTGAATACAAAAGCTGGCCTCCCCATACTTGCTGTGTTACATGTGTCAGACTTCTTACAGCGTGGGCAAAAGGCAAACAACATATGCCTTTTGCTATTCCTATGATTTGGAGGGAACCATCAGATCATATTACCAATTGGTATTTTTGTCTTACAAATATAAGTGGTATGACTTCTAAATCCAAACATGCTATAAAATATCCTAATATTCCATCCGCACTGACATCAGTACCTCTTCGGAATTACCTGTGCCTAAACCTCCACAAAACACGGCACTAAGCGACGATGAAAATGCTGATGACGAAGTATAGGAAGAAGGTTTTGCAGGCGACAATATGGATTTGAATCCATCATTTCAACCTGATTCGTCTTGTTGTGTGCCGCATCTTCTAAGTCAAAAAGGACCTCAGCGACCTCGTCCACGATTTAAAGTTGTCTATGAAGCAAGCCGAACTTCTACGTTCCAGATTAAAAGACTGGAATCTTCTTCAGAGTGGAACAAAAGTTGCTCTGTTTCGTAATCGCCATGCTGAATTTGAGAATTTCCTCTCTATGGAAGAAGGACTTTTATTCTGTAATGACGTCCGTTCTGTTATGAAAACGCTTAGTCATGAATATGATACAGATTTGTTCATTGACTCTTCTAACTGGAAATAAGTTCCCCTCTGTTCCTTTGACTCATGCAAGCGATTTAACAGAATCTTATGAAAACATGAAGCTTCTTTTGGAAAAAAATTAAGTATAACGACTTTAAGTGGAATATTTGTGGCGATTTGAAAGTTGTTTCACTTTTGCTCGGCATGCAACTCGGTTACACAAAGTATTGTTGTTTCCTCTGTGAATGGGACAGTCGGGATAGGAAAAATCATTATAAAAATATGGCTTAGGCTTATCGCTCACGTCTCATTCCTGTCTCATCTGAAATTCCACGCTCCGTCCTCGTTGCGAAAGCTTAGGCGAAGGGTTAGGGATAGTAGCTTCTCCCCTCAACCTTAAGTGAACCCAACCAAATCCAAAATATGGTCTGAAGTTTTTTCAGAGCTTCCAACGATACTTCATCCATAGAGATGGTTTATGTCTGACCCGGATTCTTCTCTATGTAGTAACACATACTCAAAGGTAAAGAGTGAGTGGTTCATGTTCGAGGACCAGAACCACCTCCATACTAAGTTTTTTTATTGCTATCGTCGTGTGTATATGCAGTGCAGTGCATTTGGCGCCTTCCCTTAGTTTGATAATATTGGTCTATGATAAGAAGCCTTTCTGGTCGTAGAGAGCAGGCCTCGAATCTTACTTGCAAAGACTGCGCCCTTTTGACCTGCTCCACTGCGTCGATAATAATCGAACTTTGCAACAGACTCAGTTCGTCGCTGTTGAGATGCTCTCTCGCGAAGTCATAGTGGATAATTCCAAGTCTTATTTCAGAAGCAGCAGCTCTGTACGAGACTGATCCCACCTGAGTTTTTGGTTTCTTAACCATTTGCTCCGGGGTAGTCTCAGATCGTGGACGTTTGCTACCGTCTGCTGGATCCATGTTACCACATTCAACTCGGCGTCTCTCTATCCCGTCAAAGACTTCTTTCATAGCGGTTTCACACGACACTCCGTTCTGAAATAAGTGTTTCAGTCGCTTCATCGATGCCCTGTACCTGTGCGAGTGCTCCCTTCTTTGGCTTCCTCCCTTCCTCCGAAGATGATTCTGAAAGGCGTCTTTCTTATGCGGTGGAAGGCGAAATAGAGAACGAAGGAATCTCTACCTCTCCACTGCTGGTTTATCGAGTGAGAACGTCGTCTTCTCTGTTACCAGAAGATCGTAGTTTATCTCGCCCCGTTAGGATTTCCGGTTTTTAATGCAATAGTTGTTCCCACGATTATGAGAGAAAATAAGTGTCCACCTAGGCGGTGCTCCCATACTCAGGCGAACCTTCTTGGAAGCGGATGTCGGCAGGTATCTGCAGTTCGCCTCTTAACGATCAAGATTTCCCTTGGCCACAGCATAGGATGTTCCATCTTTGGCTTTGGAATTTCTACATAGATATGTAATCCTCTTGGTTTGGGCAATTAAGCTAAGACGTCCAGAGGCATAAGATGGCCGCATGCGATAAAAATTCGCTCTGCGGCCGACGCCGTTTTCCTGGTGCAAACTATTAGTCGCGACAGGACAGCTTGATCAGGAGATGGTTTATCGAAATTTCTGTGTGAGTGTTCTGTTTGCACAGAGGCACCTCTGGTAGGATGGGAGTTTTCACAAGTGGAGGCTGTGTCTGAAAAGCACTTAGTTGCCCTTGTACAGAATATTAACCCGTTCCTCACAACATTACAACTACAATATAAATATATTATGTTATGGGGGTTTCCGGAGTTGGAAGGTGTCATAGTAAGATAAAGAAAACAATCACAGTCCAGCAGATTCCATATTTCAGTAATTATCCGAAATAATCTTAATAACACCTAAGTAATTTCAGTACACATAGTGTCATTGCCTTTAAGCATTATTCACACTTAAGACATATAACTCATTGGACAATTATTGAAACCATACTCTCTTCTTAGGTAACTATCGTTTGTTCAAATGCTAGTTCCGTCTTGAAATTTTGAGTGTTGTCCGAAATGGAAACACAGCACGATCATCATGATAAAGGCTTCGGGTGCCCACCAAGGAGCATCTAAATCAATTGGAAGGTAGAAGAACACAAACAGGTGCTTCACAAGCCCTTGGAGTGAGCCAAAGCGTAATTTCTAGATTTTGGAACCGCTTGTTAGTTACTGGAAATAATTGTCGAAAACAAGGGCAAGGTCCGCCAACATCAATAACTATCAATACCTGCCGCAAGGAATCATACTCTTTATGCAAACCAGCTTCAACGTGAATTTGCTGATACGTTTTTAGATATTTGTGGCTATCATTTTCGTTATTAATCTCTTTTGAAGAATTGTTGCAATAACGTTTCTGTGAAATTAAATATTTCGCCATTTTCCTACATAGAAAATGCAACATGTTATACTCTCCCAAGGAGATCATATTAAAGCGCGTCCAAACAAGTTCAAAACACAAAAATATGTTCAGATACTCGCAAATATTGAAACTAAAAACCGTGTGAAATCGTTTTCTTTAGTTTATTATTATTTTTATGAAATATCAGTTAATCATTTTCAGCAGTGTAGTTACTGGTCCATAATACATGGTTTTCATTTATAGATATTAACATCGATTTGTTATACCGGGATAGCGCAGTGGTAAGAGCGCTAGGCATCCGTCCTGGATGTTGATGGTTTGACTCTCCCTGCCGCAATCGATTAAAAACAAAATCGATTGCAGGCGGTGATCGGTACCTCTTCCGGTATGCTTCAGTGTTGGGGCAAAAATCGGCACTGCTGCCCTCTCACGGCGAGGAGATGCAGTAACAAGCCATACACTCACACATACAGTACACACGGAGGAGGTAGCACAAAGGACCCAATATGAGTGGCCCAAGTGCGTGCGGCCTACGGCCCCCTCCCCACCCACAGACTTTATCCTTCTTAACATCGATTTGATAATATGACACAAATATTGGATTGTATTACATAGGGGCCTTGTGTAATACAAAAAAAACCAAATGCATCCTTCAACGGTTTCACTTTTAAGATTTCCTCAAAAATAAATTACTTTATCTAACTTCGGCTCTAAATACCTATTTCCTCTTCCAGATTCTGGCTCAGAAAGCGGATCGCATAAAGGTGGCGGCCACAGAAAAAGCACGACGGCCAGCGGCGACGGTAAACCAACGAGAGTTCGAACGGTCCTCAACGAGAAACAGCTCCACACGCTGAGGACATGCTACGCAGCGAATCCGAGACCCGATGCGCTGATGAAGGAACAACTAGTGGAGATGACGGGGTTGTCGCCGCGGGTGATCCGAGTATGGTTTCAGAACAAGCGGTGCAAAGACAAGAAAAAGACGATACTCATGAAACAACAGATGCAGCAAGAGAAGGTTGGTGATTTTAATGGCTTCAATTTCCGCCTGCTTATGATTACTGTGGGATTTAAATTTAAATGTTTCATTAATTGAATGAAAATTGGCTATTGATTTTACACTTTGTATTCAAATTGCATTTTGCGTCAACCCATTATTATACTAGCCAAAGCTCCTGCTCTATTGAATTTATTCGTTATTCGTTATCGCAACTACGTGATCTTAAAGCTATGTAACAGCAACACCGAATGCAAAAAGAACTAAATATGAAATGAACATACCCAACCCCAAAATTATATGATAAATAAAAAGATAATTAAAATAATTTCATAAAAATTAACTGCACTTACATTAGCATGGTTTCTAACATTAATCTTTAGTTATATTGCAATGACATCTTCGAGTACCTAGCTTCTCTTTATTTTGCATGAGATCATTTCTTGTGAAATATGTATAAATCTATATTTCATAGGGAAAGGACGCAAAATATGGTTTAAATTGATTTTATAGATGCGAGTAAAGGGAAGCCCCAACTGATTGTTTACCTAAAGCAATGTTTCTCCCACAGAGTTCTTTTTGAAGACGTATCTGAAATACTAACGTAAATTGGAACATTTCCTTACGTAATTTTGTTGTTTCCTCATTTCTCTCCTTTTCTTGTTATTATGTTTGCCATGATATTAAGTAGTCCTAACATAAATGTTGTATTCAGAGCTCGCAGATAAACAGAAAATATCCATTATTGAGCTTTTTTATCCAGACAGTAAATGTGTGACAGTAAATTTACAAGCTGCAAACAATGCAGTTTTTCAGTTATCGATGTTCCTTTTTTGGTGATTATCGTATTACCAGTATCATCTGTTATCTCGTTTTTGATTTGTTATTACGTTTTTTCCGAGTTTGAGTTTTAGAAAAAGAGTCATAATTATACGGTTAAAATTATAAAAATAATATTAAATATGCAGAGTACAATTTATTCTATTTTCCATTATTATTACAAATTAATGATAATACAATTAAGGCATAAAAGACCAACATAATGGTGACAATAATTGTATGGATAGGTATTCATGAACATATACAAAAAGATACAAAACGACAAGTAAATAATTAGTGTAAAATATGTAAAAATGCAGGAATTCGATATTCCAGATTCCACTTCGCTAAGTATCCATTTCAAATAAAATATACATAAAAGCACTTTACAAGATCATCAACGCGATAACCTACGAAAAGTTGAAATAAAACACTGTTGTTGTGTGTGTAAAAATATAGCTGGAGAATAGTATGCAAAAGTTACCACGATCGGCTAACACCGATATTTTTGCAAATGTTACCATTGAGTAAGCAAGATATACTGACTCCGAATAACAATTCTGACGACAATTACGATAATATTTACTAATATAATTGTTAACATTACGATTTTTCTCAGTGCATCTTCTTCTTCTGAGCTTTTTACATCTTTACATTAAATATGTATATATATATATATATATATATATATATATATATATATATATATATATATAGATACTGCACAGGTGTGAAATATTGG
>JARFOC010072133.1:0-16025 GCA_031763485.1 Osmoderma eremita | reverse complement strand
ATTTGTGCGGTGTGGATTTTCCCGATACTGTGTATTAGTGATACCAGCCCACAGTCCTTGCAATTCTTTCACGAAGAAATAGGGTGCATTTACAACGGCTACCTCAAAATGCAACGAAGGCTGACAGAACTCAAGATGCGACGAATGCCGACAGAACTGAAAATGTGACAAACCCAGACCCGGAAGAAAGAAGACCTAAGAGAACGACGAAGAAGCCTGTATACCTTCAAAATTATGTAGTATAAATTTTAAGGCTTTGTTAAACATAGAAAAAGGGATGTAACAGGGTTGGTACTAGTCACTAGGGTGATAGGTATCTTGGGTTGGCAATAGATTACGTATTGGGGATTTGATGTAGAAAGAAGGGTTGACAAATATACATACGTTCGTTATAAAGTTGAGTTTTATTAAAAGTGCTACAGAAAAAAGTAACCGACTAAAATATAACACAATGTGTCTCCTACCATTGTAGTTTTTTGGTATTTTTGCTACGTTGTAACGTTTTATTTCAAATCTTCTGGTAAGATCACACTGTCTTTCATTTCTCGATTAGGCAGTAATTACTTTTGCTTTTAATTCTATTGTTATTGGAATACCTTTTGGCATGTTTCTTTTAGTCAAGAACAATTATTAATACTCTTTACAGCACCGTCAGGTTGTAAAATGAATAAAATTTGGTATAAACTATGAACCAATATTGAAGTTGTTGTAAATAAAAGAATGTGCAGGTATTTTATCTGATATTTCAGCTGGGTAAATGCTAAGGTATCTTTGTGGTATTTGCGATTTTTTACAAAAATAATAACAAAGGGTAGTTTGTTACTTCATTTTTGTCTCATACTGTACATATACACCAAATTTCACAAATCTAGATCAACAGATAAGAAAGTTTTAGATTTTGAGACGGTCCCACAAAAAATGGAAAAAATTAAGGCTTATTTTTACTCCAAAATGGAAACTTTAAATAAATAAGGGACACTCTATTAATACATACACCAACATTTCTATTTTTATTTTTTTAAATATTTAATTACAATTCCTGAATATAATTTTTAATTAACTACAATTAGGAAATCTTACACTCATAACCCTTTAAATAAAATGCGACAAAGTTTACTAACGAAAACGAAATTATAATTTAAAGAATTCATTCATTAGACGCGTACATGGATATGTAAATTCCCGACACGGGCTCTGGATTTATTTCCTACAAGCGTCAGTTAATTATTATTGCTTTATTGCAGTTGGGGGATTGCCAGACGCATACAACATACACGCATAAATGTTTATATAATCCACTGATATGTGTAGAGGAAGTGGTGGAACGCAGAGAAACTTCCAGAGATACAAAATTATTTTTAGAAAAGGTCTTGTAAAATAATACTAGTTACATCTTCATACGCACAGATATTTTTGTTACAACAACAAAAAAGATATGTCTGCCTAAACATTTACTATTTATATGGATTAAAATTTCGATTTCAAAATTGTTGTGTCGATCTGCGATAATGGACATTATTTTTCACAATTGCAATGCCACAGAAATTGCGTCGGAATAAAAAATTAATTCCTTCTGCTGAATAAATAAACCATATTCTCGAGGAACAAAACGATTTTGCGATGTTAATCTGGAAAGAACTCGAAGGTACGTGCGAACGGACATTATTAGGAATTCACGGAAAACTTATTAGAGAAAGTTATATAAATGAATGCTAACACGCATGTATGCATGCGTTAAGTTTTTTTTTACTACATTATACTACGCGAGAATGTAATAAATAAAGAGGGAGGAAAAAGGCTTATAGTAAAAAAAGCTAGTCGATTATTATCGAACATAATTAACGGCAGTGACCCCCGACCCAACGACAATTATTAAGCCCGGATTGGGGGAACGGCGATACCAGAATTGTTAAACTTCTTCGCTCGAGCTCTCAGTGTTTCTGCAGACGGCGCACCGTTAGCAACGGCAGCGCGCTCGACGATACACTGAAAATCACAAGACATCAGATCAGAGTAAATACAACACATTCGCCGGGCGTTATGTCGTTCCTATTGCCGCAATGGTCGTGAACAGAAACCGTGCTAAAATCACCGTATAGTCGTCTGCGTATAGGGCCGAAGAAAACGAAGGGCGAGGTGGATCTTTATCCAAATGTGTCAAGAATGAGATGTTAAAAAAATACGAAGAACGGTTGAGATGTGGTTGAACTTTGTTTTCTCGTTTGGGCTACTAATAGCTGCTGCTGAAGCTCACGTAAGTCTCATAACTTAATTTTACTTCTATTAGTACAGTGATAAACGTAAATTAACCGATTATCAGTATCGTCCTTTCATTTTTTCATGAACGCACAAGTAGCAAAAATATTTCACTCTGTATCCATAGTTGTCTGGCTTTATCTGTCAGATGGTTAACCATTCGTCTTAAATGAGACACAGACAATATTTTTCAATGCATATAAATCCTCGTATACATATGCATAACACACTACAAGAGGTCGTCTAGCGAATGCGGTTTTTCGACTTTTATAATAATCACCGACAGCCATTGGGCTGTGCTGGTAGCTCTTCCCTGCGATGGGTAAACATTTGCGCTCTGTCCGGTTTGTTGTTGTGGTCATTGTGTCTGCCGTGTCGGCCCGAAGAAGAGGTCGTCTGCATTTTTCTTTTAATATCACCGGCATTATAGGAATGCCACTAATCGTTTAGCGTAGATCCGATTTTGGTGTCTCCTAAGAATGGTTTCTATACTATATCGCGTATCGCCTTCAAAAGGGAAGAAGATTTGTTTTTTGAGTTGTAACACAAAAGCTGCAACAATATCATAGACTGCTGGATTAAATTGTGATTGTTGCAATGCAACTATTGTTATATAAATGTCTATTTGGCTACTCTCTACGACTTCTTTAATTATAAATTCTATAAATCACAAGCACAACAATTAAAATATATGATACCAAAATTCCTATTGTCAAAAATGGCAATTGGTACTAGATAGCTCATTTCGGTTTACGGACTGAAAAAACTTGAGACCAACTCTTATAAACTGATAAATCGTTAATATGAAGAATCGAAGAGAGTTGCAATGCTTATCTTTACATCATATCACCGTATAAGACACCACCATTCTCTACCTGTCGGTCTCGTGAATTTGATCATCTCTGCCTCTATTTGATCTTTTATGCCTTCTTCTTTAACATATTTACTATCACTTCATTTTCTTCCCCCGTTTGTATGTCCTGTTGGTTTCTGTTTTCTGTGAACCTTTCTGCGTAAAAGTCCGCCCAAGTTTCAAGCACTTCCTTGATTTCCGTTTTTAATACTTTATTTTTATCTTTAACGCCCCTGATCTCTTGTCTTCTATTCCCCCTTAATTTCTTAATTACTCCCCAAAAGTGTCTATTATTTTTAATATTCATCTGGCTCTCTTCTGAATTTTTCCCAGCTTTTCATCTTTTGAGCTTTTATGATTTTCTTAGCTATGTTCATTCTGTCGATATATTCCGTTTTGTTCTCTTGAGTTTTTGTTTGTAGGTACTTTTTCCACGCGGTCTTCTTCTCTCTGAGTACTATTTTCACTTGCTGATTCCACCATCTAGTACTCCTAATATGTTCTTTCTCCATCCGCAAATCTGTCTGGCCTTTTTATACAACATCTCCTTGAATGTTTTCCACACTTCTTCTAATGTACCTTCTCTCCTCACCATTTCTACATTTGCAAAATCCTCCCTTGCATTTTCTTTGTATCCTTGTGCCTTCTCGGGTTCTTTAAGCTTGTCTATTGGTATGTTCCCGTACTCTTTCCTTCTCTCTATAGTTACATTTGTGTCCTTAATGGTTGCTTTTACTAATCTATGCTGGGTTGTAAGTTTTTCATAGTTACCTTTTTAATTTAATAACTGTTCGATGTAGTTGTCCATCTACTTGCTGGGTGAGACTGATAAACTCGGTATAAGTTCGTATTGCAAGAATTCCAAATATGTTTCACCGTTTACATTATTATCAAAAATTCAAAAATTTTGACCCCCCATAATTCCGACACAAATATTTATATTCTCTGGCTACACCCAACGTTTACTATTCACATTACATCCATGCGATGTAAATGGTGACTCGTCAGAAAGGAGTATCTTGTCTAACATTAACTTCTTTTCTCTCGAGTAACCTCATTATTTCCACGAAAAATTGAAATTTTCGATAGGGATGATTTTCTGATAATTTCTGTACTGTGTGTAATTTATATGATGATGTGTCTTTTGCTTTCGAAGTAACCTCATTATTGATAACTGGATAATATCGTTTTACCGAGCTAACTATCGTGTCGAGATATTAGGGTTCTCCAGAATACCTAACGCAATATTAAGCTTAATGTTATCGCCCAGTACAGTATGCCGTCTCCTTCTTGGAGACCTAAAGTATCCGTTTTCTCGAAATTTAGTTTCAATTTTGTTTGCCGTACCTTGTAGTATAGATAAATCAATATATCTACCTAAATAAGCGAACAACTTCACTCCTTGCTCTATCCGCATGTCCAACATCACTAGAATTTCAATTTATATATGAAGCGTTTCCGAAAGTGTTTTGAATATTGACAATTAAAAGGCAAATAAAAATAAAGTTCGTTTTATCGTATCCTAGAACTACTGAGCTTTAGTAAAATAAAATTTGGTGAAGTATACCTTTTAAAGTATTTTTTAAATCTATCATAAAAAAGAGGGGCATTCTAATTTGAAAAAATATCAATGACGTTACTAAGGTTTTCTACATTGACGTCACATTTCAAATAACTCAAAATATGGGCATAAATAAATTAAGTTACTTTTTCTAAACAAAACATCCAATTGAATGAACACAATATATTCCATGTTAGAGACTTCAAAATTTACAAAAAATATATCGATTTGCCAGCATATCTAAAATTATGCTCTGATTATTTAAGTCTAAACTGCGATCTGTTTTTATTAAAGCAAGGTGCCGATTAAAGAATGATTTTGTGGTTTTGCAGTATTTTCTCCAGTTACATGGGTGGTTGCATTATGATGATCCATTGAAACAATAATTGCGTTTATGTCTCAATATATATTTTTTGTTTATGGCTTGAGTCTGGAGTACACACAGAATATTAGTTAAGTATGGGTTGTAAACAGTAAATATCTATAACTACAGTTTTCAGTTATAGCAGGATTCGGCGGAAGCAGCTGAGATATTTATTATCTACCTGAGCCTCGCCCTGAGGTTGAGCTTGTTCGTGAAGCTTAATAACAACAGCATATATTACTTTAGTCTTTTATCGTACATATTTCAAACTTGCACAAAAAGGCACCATTATTATTATTATTAAATCAAACTTTTGCTAATTAATTTTAAACAGGAGGTATAAATATTTGCAAGCTAAAATTCCTTTCGAAGAATTTGTTTATACATACAATACATCTACATATATATCACTGACAAAAAATAGCGAATGTTTATCAAACATGTAGCATTCTGATGGCAACTCCATCTTTTTCATTCTGGCCCAGTCAAAACGATCCATGTGTACGGGTTTACAAAACCCCAAACGCTATTATCCAATTATGTACTTCTAGAATTCCAAAGGATGCCATGAGTAGAAAGAATTGCTTTGCATGATGTCATTGTCCCAAATGGCATATAAATATTTGTTTAAAGTTTTACTAATGTGTATGTACATTAATTATATAACGGCTTAAAAGTTATCTGGAGAATAAAAACATGTATAATAGTGTCTTTTCTAATTATTATATTCAGGATAACTTAGTTATTGGTTTTTGATGGGTACGGAGTGTATGAACCGAACCAATTCGGGAATTGGCTGACATTGGATTTCCCAATACTGCGTATTAGCACAGCTGCAATAGTTCGGTTATCCGTTACGGCGGAACGGATAACTGTCCTATTGCAACGGGTCGCTGTTCCAATATATCGACTAGCCGTTCTGCCCAAAACAGATAACAGTTCCATTACAACGGGTAACTGTTCTAATAGATATATTGGAAACCGTTTCCGCCACAACAGATGGCCCTTTCATTACATCGGGCGGGCGTTCCACTACATAAAACCGCGAGGTAGGTAGTGGAGGGGATAAAATGCGAATTGGGACCCCGTGTTAAATCTTATGGGATTTTGTTCCAGAACCAACGAAGTAACAAATTTAAGTCGGAATTTAAGTCACAAAGTAAAGTTTGTCATAAAAAGATTAGTGATAAACAAGTGCAAAGCAAGGGTTTATTGGAAAAGTGTGGTGAGGAAGATTTAAAGGAGTTGGAAATAGTGGCGGCGGTATGAGAAGAAAGAACAAGGTGGAACATAATACATGCACACACATACAAAGGCTAGTTAAGATATTTGACAATTTAATTTATTCATTAAAATTATCTGTACGTATTTATTGTGATAGTAACATTTTGAAATTATATTTTCAATCCATCTTTAGGTTTTTTTTATTCTAAAAAATCAGAATTTATTTATTAAGTCATATTATAATTAATTTATCAATTGTCAAATAATTGTCACCCAGAAGTTGCCCGGCTTTTGTCAACGTGACATAAAGAAGAAGTTAAGTTTATATTATTTAAAATTCATTAGAAATTACCATTTTGAAACATTGCTGTATATACAATAAAAAATAAATTACTATTGAATATATACATAATTGCAAATACAAAATTACAAGGAATAAATAATAGGAAAAATACTTATTTAAACACAGTTCGCATACATTGCCTTACACTTGTTGCATCTGAGGATTTTGCAGAATTACACAATTTCTCGACATAAACCACATCCTGTCTGTTTATTCCACACTAAGACGAAATTCACGTTGAAGTTTGTGGTTAAATCGTCTATTCAAATAATCTTCTACAAGTTGCTTGGCCAGCGACTTGATAAAGATAGCTCATTCATAACTTTTATCGAAATTTAAACAACCAACTTGCCATTTCCCAATTGGAACACAAACGGTGACGTGGAGCAAAAGCGACCCCGGTTAAATTTTAATATAGTGGCTACAATAGAAAAAAACGTCTGATAATCCAAGTAGGCTCAATTTAACGATATATGGTGCAGTACTAATATAATTAAAAAACTCTGTAATTGAGGCTAAATTTAAAACCAGGTGGAGTCATAGTGGCACCGCGTAACCAATAGAAGGTTAAGAAATGTTGAGAAACTAAGAGTATCGCTTTTAGGTTCTTTTTAATAGTACCAATAATCGCAATACAAAATATTACAGGTATGTTCGGTATCCTGTTTCTTACCTCATCATTGATTATGATGAATTAAATTTAATATATTTTCCTAAAAGAAATAATTCACCTGTTTCCAAAATCAGCATTTTCATATTTTGTTACCCGCAATATGTAATTACGGCAGATAGAAACCTTAAGCCGGCCTAGACTCACGTCATGAACACCCGTGAACGAAAGTGTGGATGGTTTTCACGCCTATTTACGCGCCTATTCATTGCCACTGGCACTGCCCGCCCAAATACATATAATTAGAGAAAATGAAAATTTTGAGACATTTGAATATAATTTTAATTTTATGTGTTGAATAACGAATAATATTAGACTTCGATATTAGACTTGCGATAAATACTATTAGGTCCGCAAGTCTACCCTACCCTTGCATGCATGAGATACTTCTCATCATACATGATAGGTAACAGCGCAAAAGCAATACTTTAGGGATGCGTACAAATGGACTCAGGTCTCCACAAGGCAGGCAAGGGGACCCTGGGTTGTGTTCTCAATTTCTCTACTAGCACGACGAAAAATCGTTATAATTATTCACATGTAAATAATTATAAGCTTGGTAACTATTAAACACAGGTACAAAATTGGATGACTCCATTCATGATTAATAATATGACTAGGTATACATTCTTAAAAGATTAAAGGTCCCTCCAGTTAGAAGTTTAAAGATGCATTTCTCGTGGTGAATCAATCCATTATGTCTTGAATGTTACTCCTCTATAAGCTTTGCGTGTTTATGCCCCTTCCACAATCTTCTGCCTTGTTTCCCTTTCCATTATTTTCACCCTCCAGTCACTAACTTTCATCTTTCTCAGATTCCCAATAACCTGGTCTTGCCATCTTGCTTTGGCCCTCCCTCTTGCTCTTTGTTTCGTTGACTTCCATTCTGTAATCCTCATCATTCCTTTCCTTTCTCTTTCTCTTCTGCAGTTGTGGCCGAACTATCTTATCTTTCTTGGTTAGTTAACCTTCAGATATCTCCATTTGGTGTTTTGGTGGGTCCATAGATTTTCCTTTCAAAAACTCTTAGATTCTCTTCCTCGTTATTTGTCAAGCACATTGCTTCAGAAGAATAGAATCTTATAGGAGCCTTATATATCTTCGTTTTCATCTTATTTTGGATATATGTTTTGTAACGGCAGTAGGTTCGGTCTTCTGCATGTAAGTATTCTCCGAGTTAATTCCATAGTTCTGTCATTGTCGCCTTTCACGATTATTCCGAGGTATTTAGCACTATTCACGACTTCAAATTCATAATCCGCTATGTTAACAGTCTTTAGGTGATATCTGTTTTTGGAGTCTATTAACATTTTTATTTTACCTTGATTCATTTGTAGTCCTCTCTTTTTTGCCTCCTTCTCAAGTCTAGTAAAGGTGTTGTTTATTTCCTTTCTATCCCGAGCTATCATTGCGATGTCATCGGGCTATGCTGATATGTGTGTTTGCCTCGTTATCGTGTTTCCTTTGACGTTCGCTGCTCTTATAACTCTTTCGATTACTGTGTTGAAGAGAGTTGCGGAGAGTGTATCCCCCTGTCTAACCCCTTTATTGAATTCAAAATCCTCTATTTCTCCCTCTTCTGTAATAACTCTTTCTTTCGACTGTCTCATGGTCATATTTACCAGTCTAATTATTTTTTCTGTAGTCATACTTCTTTATACTATCTTCTCTGAGTTTTATTCTGTTAACACTGCCCAACGCCTGTGTGATTAATATGTTTTATTCATACTTATAAAATTTACGTAAAAAAATACAACTATTAAATATTTTGCCCCCTTATTCTCATGGTTAGATTAGTTGATTTTGATGTAGGGTAGTATCTATTTAATAGACCCTACATTTTAATTTAAAAATGGTTTGTATTTTTGTTGCGCAATAATGGTAGGTAATGGTATTGAATGTCCAGTTTTTGTGTCTATTGCTGCCCACCCATTAAAAATTCCCACACGCCGCCGCTGTTCGAACTAAGTATTGTTGGGTTCATATTTTCCTTTTAAGAACCAATCTTCAGTTCTCTTTTTGAACGTTTGCGAACGATATATTGCTCCGCTAAAGTATAGAAAAAACATATCTAACCCGTTCGAGTATAATTTGTTTCCAAAAACCTATTAGTGCCGTACCCTCAAATTTACCGGTTTTTTTCTTCTTCTGCGGATAGAATTTTCGATAGAATTTGAGAATTTGTTAAAAACCTGGTTTTACAGGAAGTTACAAGAAGGCTTACGGCTTATTTTATTGCACTCGGAGTTATATTGTAAATGAAAAGCATCCGGAACTTTGACGTATAGTACCTTTCTGTTGATTTAGTACCTTCTTCCGCTTTTACTATTGAAATCATTTACTTACATGTAATTATAAATAGACAGCGACGCCTGGTGTATAAGGGCTGCCGAGCTGCAGCACTGACTAAATTTTACTACAGCATACACTTTTATATATCGTTTTATACAAATTGTCACATTTTACCGCCAACCGCCGCTGTAAATAGTTAATAACAGATCGCAGATTTTTTTAAAAACTATTCTTGGATTTATGTTTCCTTTTTAAAAATCATTACTAATATATACTTTATATTTTAAGTGAAAGAATCTTTTGTCTTTATATATATAATCGATAGCCTTAATTATCCTAAGGGTGTAAAGATAAAAACATATTTTTCTATCACTTCTTTATTTTCTATTTCTTATTATAAATGAACTTTGTCCATTCTTTCTTGTTTGTTGCTCTCTTGTTTTTAACCAACTTCAAAGCTCTTTGGAAACATAACTTATTTCTTTAGATATTTGTAAAGATACATAATCTTATGCAATAATTACAATATTTCTGTGTGGTTTGGACAGGATGGCGTTTAATTTGTGAACGATTGTTAATAATAAAACATTGATGTATCCCAGATAAATGAGTAATACTTCTTAAAAATATGAATATATGAATTGTAGATAAAATATCCGTTGACAGTTGTATACCTGTATAAAGGAAAACGGGCACCTAATATAGATGATATACCTACTGTAGAAATAGAACCAGTAAACGATACAAACGAATGAGAGAAAACGACCAACTAACAGGTTACAAGTCACCATTGCGTGTTATATCTTTGTACTTTTTGTTCGCTAGTAACCGACCACATAATATTGTATGGTAAAGTTATCTCTCCAAGTTTTAACGGACACAAGTGATATATCCCGTCAAACGAACGACACTAATTAAATGGAAACACGTTTAGTAATTAATTAAAAATAACCTTTAAGTATACGGTGGATAAACCCGGTTCGACAACTCATCTACATGTCATAATGTACAATGTCTAGTGTCGTACTGGATGAATTTCGCATGAATTTTATTGCATAATTATGCGGTTATAATTTTGAAGAAGTTTATCAATAATTTTGTTTTTGATATTGGTTGTAATAATGTAAGAGTGATCGACTACGCAATTGTTACTTAAATAAACTTACACAGGTTTATTCAATTTAAAAACTATTACCCTATTACGAAGCCAATACTCAAGTAGGTTTTGACACCACATATGTATACGAGGGATACCTTATTTCGGGAATAGGCGTTCCAGGTACTGCCACCTGACAACTGACGCCTGTATTGTAAATTTCGGCTTTTTTGACAGTATACTTCAGAACATGTCTGTGACATCGTAGCACGTGACGAATCATGACGAAAGTAAGCAGCAGTCGACTGTACAGGTGTTTCAAGATGAGCTAAATCTAACAAAAGTTATTCGCGCACTTCGCAGTAAAAAGTCGCCTGTTTCTTCGGAAAGACCGGATATGTGGCAACTGTACCATTGGTGCAACGTCGGATCATCAATTCTGAATGGTACACACCCATTTGTTGGCCAAAAGTATTCGGAAAAATAAGGGAAACCAACCGCCGAAGATGGATCATTCACCACCAGGACGATGCGAGCTCTCACACAAGCTCAAACAAGAAAGTTTTTGGCAACTGAAAAAGTTGAATTCATGGGTCATCCGCCGTACAGTCCTGGTTTGGCACCCAATTACTTCTTTTTGTTTCCGCACATCAAACAAAAATTAATCAACGTTTTTCGACGGCTGAAGAAGCGGTTGATGCTTTCAAAATGCGTATTTTGGAGATACCTCAATCGGAGTGGAAAATGTGGTTCGAAAACTGGTTCAAGCGCATGCAAAGGTGTATTGATTTCCATGGAGAATATTTTGAAAAACAATAAACCCGTGTAATATGATTAATTTTAGTTTTTGATCTCTATTCCCGAAATATAAAAGGCGTCCCTAGTGTAATATATTTTCTAGTTTCAAAACCTACACATCTTCGCTTCGCGCGGTAATATCGTAATATTTAGAATAGTTTTTAAATTGAAAGCTTATTGGATAGCATGTCATCTAACCTGAATTTTAGACGCGTCATAGTATGGTTTTGAAATTTGCCCGTATGAAATTTGGGCACCTGGAACTGCCTAAATCAATTTGTTCGTGTTACATCGAGTAAATGTGGTAAAAATGGTGGCTATAAAATCAAAGCAAAGTAGACACACATGTGCTGCACAAAGTGTTCAGTGGCAGTAAAAAGCTACGTAACCTGTGAAGACTATAATTATCATCCGAGTTGCACTCTCAAGATCAGGGGGTTGCATGTGGACAGCGATGGGAAAATAAACTTTCGTGGAGACATAACCTCAAGTTGCAAAAATTGTACCGAGAAAGAGCAAAAGATTCAAAAACTGAAGAACAGATTATGCAACATTAACGAACAACAACTTGAAAAATCTGTCAGGGACACATTAATACGGGACGAAAATACCAGAGATTCGTTAATAGCTGACGAAGATGATGAGAACGAGTCGTATGAAATCAGTCAGCATGCCGAAATCTGGTCGTACATAAAAACCATAGAAAACACCATAAATGGAGAATTAGGAAGTTAAGAAATCATGTAAATCATACTAATAAGGAAGGCGAAAGACAAAATAACTTGGAAGATAAACAAACAAGAAAATGTTGAAGAGGAACAAACAGAGATATCTGTAAACCAAAAGGAAAAAGAAAATCTTAAAAATACACAGGGAAAACAATACTTTTTGGACTACAGATAATCAAACTCGCACAGATATTAATGAAATGGAATGAAATCAAAATAATATAAGAAGCGCGTCTAACAACAATAAAATGAGTTACAAAATAAAAGGAAATGAAGGACGCCAGGTTGCTTTTGTTGAAAACACACGAAAATGGATATTTGCGAACAGGTTTAAAGAATATTTCAATGAGGATGATTTACAGTCTTTTCTAAAGCATAAAATGAACGCTAACAATATGGTAATTGAAAGAATTTCTCAAAAATTTTTCGTAAAAACAAAAAAAAATCTCACATGTTGCGAACTTTGTGCCGGTCAATGTGCTCGAAGATAGTATTCGAAATTTAATGTATTTATTATTAAGTTATATAACTTAATAATAAATACTTCTCATCTTGGAGCAAGTGAATTAAAAGACAATATCACAAATTGTATGCGAAATATATTTGCCTGAAGTAATGTCGGATGTTAGGAGAGGTTTTTACGATAGACTAGGTTATTGTATTCATTTCAGTTTTGGTGATCGATTTGAACATTTACCAGCGTAATAATAGTGTTGGAAAAACTACAAAGAATCTGTTTTTAACACGACCATTTCTTTGAAAGATGGACAAGGAGAGGGAAACCAATTGAGTGACCTGCTTGATCACCGGAGTTCACTAAAATTGACTTCTTCATGTGGTCATATGTAAGAAAAAAACTTTGTATAGCAAACACTGCCAACTACACGAGGTGATATGAAAAACAGAATAAGAGAAGCATTCTCGAGTATTAATTAAGAAATGTAAGACAATCGCTTGAAGAACGGCTGCAATGTTGTATTGATAGTTCGGGTGGATATTTTGGACATTTATTATAGAACTAGATTGTAAACAGTTGGGTTAATTAATTAAATGTTAATCATTATTGTAAGTTATAAATGTTTATATTTTGTAGTTGTATTAAACATTAACTGTCATTTTTTTATGACCAACTTGTTATATTAAAATAATTTCAAAAAATACTTTGAAATATGTTAGAAATTAATGACTTTAGGTATAGAGAGTGCTTAATAAAAATGAAAGTAACTAAGCTATTCTTTCTTTTTATGACATAAAATACAGGCTGATCCATTTAAAATAATTGAGAAATTAATGTATTTGAGTTTTGATTCGCCATGTATTCAGCTTTGACAATTTTGAAAAAATGTCACTTTGCCTATAAAACTGGGCCAATATAAAAAATCTATGCTTGTAAAAGAGAAATTCCAGGCTATATCATTTGCAGTATACAAGACCTCGAACTCACAGTGATTTGCATATAAGATTGACCATAACTTCTGAAACACGCTGTATAATGCAATGAAATTGTATATTGGGGGTGCGAGGCATGAGCTTAATCTAAATCTGAAATAATATATAGGGTGTTCCATTTAAGAAAACGTATGTTTAGTTCACCCTGGTGATATGGAACAACCTGTATATATGAAAATAATTTTAAAATGTTAAGTTTAAGACAGTCTACAATTTTTGTAAACAACTGTTTTTGATATCTTATATGATAACGGATATATCGAACTTTGCCACACTAATGCGTCATCCTGTATATAAAATATAACAGGCGTGATACGTCATTAACCATGTTGTCAAAGTTTTCTTTACATCTACTCAAAATATTGACTTGTCACTTGTCATATTATAGGTTAACTTGTTAGAATCAGTGGCAGTACCGCACAGGATAGGCAACTCGTATAGAATAAAATTTCTCAGTTTGATATATAAAGGAGAGTTCACATATATATTTGGATATTTAGCATTGTAGGTCGATAATTCTGATTTTACTAGTTATGTAGGTCGTCTGTTAAGAAATTAACAGGACACATTTTATTGTTTTATAATGGCTATTTATATGTCTAGTAATTATTTTATGGCAAGTTTCGCAATGATACTTCTTGCATATGAAAGCTACAACGGATTCTTTGCATTTTGCTGTATCCGAGGTATTTTCAATATTAACTACGTGCGTCAGCAATCGGGTTTTAGCAAATAGAAAAGTATTTATAGAGCATCATAATAACGAAAGAATAAAATGGTTATCGGCCACTACTGCAGATTAGATTACCGAAATATGTTCAACATTGTAGGTAACTTATATATATCGATCTCAGAAACGTAAAGGAAAGGTCAACATCGAAAATATCTATCTACCGTGAAATTAATACCAACTGTGTTTATCCGGACTGGAACCTCGAAATTGCGTTGATTCAATCCATAAACTTTAAACGTTAAATCGCGACAAAGAATGTCGGCTGTCGTCATAAAAGATTCCCGAATCAATTATATTCGAGTTATCGGGAAAATGATACGTATGATGCCCACACATAAACGTCATCGTCAATCTTACTTGAAGAATGTCGTAAACGCGATATTCAGTTTACACTTGATAGAAGTTCACAATTTTTATGCGTTTATTGGAATTAATTGCGATAAATTAAAAACCACACGCGTCGATAACTTTTCCCGAGACGAATTTACTGGAAGCAGTAACGTTTCGAATTGAGAGACAAATGGAAACTTGTTTCGTTTTATTGCACGTTATTTAACGTTTCTTTTTAGCTTTATTTTTATTGCCGTAATTATAGAACGTGTCCCTTATTAATTTTAGATTAAATTTATTTCGTTTGCTTTCGATCGTGTAAAAAAAAAAACTTCAATCATTCAATTTAGAAACGTCAGTGAATAGTTATTATGGCGATGTAGTTAATGCTGAAAATAATTGATTTCTATAACAATAGCAGCATCACACACAATGACAGACGGAGAAGAATTCCCCGTCCTTTCTATCATTGACGGTATTGTGCGGAGTCTCATTTATTTTCTCATAACAGGACAGTAATGATGATCTTTTTCACGATTCCTATTAATAGATAAACATCTAAACAATTTTACGCTCTGTTCAATTTAATGAGGATTTGCGATTTACATCACCCTTTACCGTATATGGTGCGCTTTGTAATTAATTTTGGTCTGAATCTCGATGCCAGAACAGTGTTTGACATTAGCAATCTTCGCTGCATATACCAAGTTCTTTAATGTGATCTTACAACATAAAAATTTACCAAAACTTGTGGTGTTTAAAACTGAAAAAAGTTTCTGGTAATTATGTTTATTAAGTTATATAAAATAAAATATTGCACAGTATTATAGAACAAGCATGGAAAACCCAAGAAATACCAGAGGAATGGATAACCACAATAATTGTTCCAGTCTATAAGAAGGGAGACAGGCGGGAGTGTTCGAATACCGTGGCATATTACTAATCTGTGCGGCAAGTAAGATATACGAAATGATTTTGGGGGCGAGACCAAGAGACGCTGTAGAAGAGAAAGTACATGGGGCCCAGAGTGGCTGTAGTTCAAGGCATAGTACACAAGATCATATCTTCACAATTAGAAACATAACAGACAAGTTTTTAATGTATGATATATGTCCCTCCAAGTTTATGTGCTTCATAGACTTTCGAGAAAGCTTTCGACAAGGTGATACGACAAAATGTTTGGAAGGCACTAGTGAATAATGAGATAGACACAAGACTAATCGAAGGAGTTAAGTCAATATATGCGAAGACCACCAACATAGTAAGGACCCACAACCAAGAGACTGAAAAGTTTCAAACAACGCAAGGACTAAGACAAGGAGGCGTTT
>JARFOC010072112.1:0-16025 GCA_031763485.1 Osmoderma eremita | reverse complement strand
GCAACTTAGTTGCCGAAATACGTATCCAGGAGTTCTTCACTCATCGAGGTGGTAAGGGTATTTTTATTATTTTTTACAATTGACTGCATTGAAATCCTCAAACTCGTGGCCACGAGTGATGTGGTCTTACGGGTCAAATGATAACTTATAAAGTTTTTTTAACCTCCATAACGTGTTATATAAATTTTCTCGAGAGACGATCCTACGCGAATGCAGAATCAAATGCGAATAAATGAATAATTTTACAGCTCACTACACTTAATTTATACCAAAACAACAAAACCATTGCTTAAAGAAGCAGTTCTAGTTATTAACGTACGTACTACTGTGGAAGATACATGCAATGTCATGCGTGTCGTTGCAGCAAAGAGGTAAGAAACTTCTCCACAATTTCCCTCCTAGGTCACTTCACCATGAAATATAATTGAGGACGAGCATTAACAATAACGCACTTACCGTAGCTGTTTAAAAGGTACAATGGGATAAATATAATCTTTTAAAATTAGTTAACTACATTGGTACTTTAGGAAATATTTTCAGTACATTTTATTTTACTGGTCTTTCTGTGATATTGCTTATCTAATAAAACCGGGTTCAGCAGGCGGCATGTATGTCGGTAGAAGCACACTTCGAATCATTGTTCTATTAGGACAAAGGGCTTACAGCAACGTGTTCTATATTTACAACAAAACAATGCGAATTTGCTTGCCACAGATAAACGAGAAATAAAATTATTGTGACAGATCTATTTGCAGAGTCTCTCTTGCAGTTAATGTTTTATTTAAATTTCTGCAGACGTGCAACTGAAATTGTCGCTACTCCGTTTATAAAATTATTAATTCAAATTTAGGATATGCTGCAATATAGAACAATTTTTTCACTAGAGAAGTGGTGAAAGCAAAAATTCGATCTGTTTCACATTACCTGCATGTCTCCTACGTTGCATAGTGTATCTTAATGTACCAAAAGAAAAATAGAAAATCGACTATAAATAGACAATTCTGTTATAGAAACACAAGTACTTACACGAACAGGTTTAGTAGTTGCATATTCCTTAGAAACGGCTTTCTCGGAAACAAATCGTAAAATCACTTTGGCACGCAGACGAGACAAATGTATGTATATTAATAGTTGAATCTCCTAATCACTAAAAGCACCAAGAAGGAAGATTCGAAACATCATCACTGAGCACGGAGCAAGTGGATGTCGAAGTCCGTGACCGAACGCTAAACGTTATAGCGAGTTACAATTTTCAGCTGTAATATTACTGACCTTATTTATCATTGTTTAGAGATCGACAGCGATTATACGTCATTTTGAAAAACAAAGCAGATAAGTTGTAACATTAGAAGGTGCATAGTACGCAATACAAAAAATCAAGCGGCAATAAATCATGTGTCATACATTGTGTATTTTTTCTGCACATTCTGCCCAATTGTACTGTACCTGGCCTGTAAAATGTCTACATTAACTTATTTAACTTCTTACAAAAAGAAGAACTTGCAATCCAATATTTTGGTTCGCATCTTACAGATATTCATACAATCCGTTAAGTGTGCAGAAAGGTATATTGGAAGTGTACCCGATATACTAACATCTATTCCGATTGGTGGGTGATTTCGCTATACAAATTGAGTAAATTAATAATATTGAATACGCCTTTGTCATCAGACTTCTGCCGAGTATTTGCACATGTTTGTTACTTTTCCCTATTTATAAAAGCAATTACACAGTTGTTACGAGGTGTGTAAATTAAGTAATGAGACTGATATTTTTAAATATTTTTAATGAATATAATTACAATTGAACGTTGTCTCCCTTGAAAAGCCACACAGCGTTGGAGACGGTTCTTCCAGTCCTCATAGCAGTGCTGGAACTCGGATATTGGAATCGCCTTTAGCAGATCTGTTACAGCCGTTTGAATTTTTCCGAGTGTCCCAAAATGATGTCCGTTCAGATGAATTTTAAATATTGGAAAGAGGAAAAAGCTACAAGGACTCAAGTCAGGTGAATAAGGAGGCTGAGGAGCCACATAAATATTTTTACTGGCCAAAAAACCGTTTATGGAAATTGCTGTGTGACAAAGCACATTGTCATGATGCAGAATCCAATCGTTCTTGATGTTTGGACTCACACGCATGACCCTTTTTCGTAGTCTTTCGAGAACCTCTCGGTAAAAATGTTGATTAACTGTTTGACCTTGAGACACGAACTCTTTGTGAACGATTCTCTGGCTATCAAAGAAACAAATCAGCATGCTCTTGATCTTTGATTTGCTCATTCTTGCTTTCTTGGGCTTTGGGGAGCCTGAAGTGTGCCATTCCATGCTCTGGCGTTTTGTTTCCGGGTCATACTCGAACAGCCAACTCTCATCACCACTAATGACGCCTTCCAAAAAATTTTCATTATTTTCAATCGATTCCAATAAATCAAGGCACCTTTCTGTCCTGATATCCTTTTGTCCCTGCGAAAGGTTCTTTGGAACCATTTTCGAGCAGATCTTTCTCATTTCCAATTAATTGGCCAAAACTTGATGAACGGTGGTGTGAGACAAATTCAACTGTTCCCCGATCATTCTGACGCACAAGATCCCGGATTTTGTCGACATTGCCATCGGTTCTTGCAGTTGAGGGCCTTCCGCTGCGTGGTTCATCTAACATCGACTGCCTTCCTTCTGAAAATGCCTTAAACCACCGAAAAAACCTGGGCTTTTGACAAAACACTGTCTCCGTAGGCCTGCAGAAGTTTTGCAAAAAATTCTGTTGTACTTTGCCCAAGTCTGAAGCAAAACCTAATAGCACACCATTGCTCGAAATTAATGTCTTTCATTTGTAGAAACACTACAAAAACCGGGTTCACGGAAAAAACGACAACGGACAACCAAATGACTTGATCGAGTTCAAACTTGCACTAAACGCGTATTACAATGTCCACTTGCCGCCCCTCCATGTCCCGTGCTTCCCGTGTCGCCATATCAAAGGCTACGTTGTCAGGCTCATTACTACTTCATTTACACAACTCGTATGTTGCAGTTTTTTCCAGAATTTTAGGATTAAGTTTATTAGTTTAGGCTTTAAATCATAATTTATAAAATAGTTTCATTTTATCATTGAGGTTAAGTGGTGGAATGGTGCATAGGTTGCACTATGCCCTGAACGTTACCTCACCATTCCATAAATAAATATTTGTTATTGTTACTGTCATCCTGTATGTAATTTCGGAATAAAGTCTATTAGTATTAAGTGTATTACTCCAACTGTAAAATTTATTAGCGGACGTCATTTGAAAGGTGTGCATCGCTGAAGAGCAAATAAATGAAGCATGCTATATTGTCTTACTACAAGAAGTATTGAAACCTCCAATCACTTTCTTTTAAAGCACAAGTTACCAACCAACTGATTTCGCGACAATATAGTTAAATGATTGGACTTGGCGGCCAGTCACCCGACGTCTATCTAATAGAAAACTCTGGCATATTTTAAAAGAAAAAGTACGCCATGAGCAATACACTCTCAAACAGACGATGTATCGTTAACGCGCAAGCATTTCTTTTGACATGTTTAAAACTTGTGGCTTCTATGTCTGCTAGAATTAAGGCAATATTTTACACGAAAGAAAGTATCAAGTTGTAATTTCGGTATTTATATGTATGTGCTATGTTGACTAGAGACTTTTTTAAATTTCACATTATTCACAAACTTCATTCAACTGCATAATGCGAAACAGGGAAATTTATATTGTAATAACACAATAAATGGTTAATGAGGCTGTTCACGCTACTTATCTCGCTATTATCTCATATTAAAGTTTGTTTTTATTATCTCATTTATTTAGCCTCTAGATACAATTCACTCTTTATTGTTAAAACAATAATAAAACTTAAGAGCTTAAGGAAAAACAATGGGTACACCACCTTGAAACTTTAAAATTGAAAAAAGTCTTTGCTTATTTTATAACTTATGCTTTGAGTGACAAGATGTCACATCAAATTTTTTACAGTAATGAACTCGTTACGGTTGTTAAAAGCTTTATATCAGCTTGGAACGTATCGTTGTATGTAACCCGATCTTTTTTTCCTTCCAAACTTAAGCTATCTCTAACCAAGCGCCTATATAAAAAAGGAGATCAGAATAATCTTTCAAACTACACACCAATTAATTAGTTTATTACCAGTCTTTTCCAAGATATATTATGAGTCAATAATGAATAAGCAACCAATTCAATATTTAATATCATTTAATCATTTATCCACCAGCCAGCACGGTTTTCGACCAAATAAGTCAAACAGTTACAGCTATTTGCACTTTTTAAATAATATATACAACAACCTAGATTGTGGTAAACAAAGTTTGGGAATTTTTATTAATATGTGTAAGGCGTTTGATTTAGTTGGTCACGATATACTCTTGCATAAATTTAAATCCTATAAGTTTAAATCCTATCTTATGAACAGAAAGCAAAGCGTTGCAGTAAACGATTTCCAATCGCCATCTCTGGATGTAACTATAGGGGTGCTTCAAGGCTCCGTTCTGGGCCCTACATTATTTTTAATATATATCATCATGCTGTGTTAGCTTATTGTGGTTGCAAATTATCAGTAGCTCGTTTTCTTGTGGCAGTTTCAGTATAAGTTTAATAATTTCAATTACAAACATGGCACGTGGCAAACCTACAAATGAAAAAGTACGCCAAATAATTATTAAACAATATCATAAAGGCAAGACAATGAGTGATATTGCGAATAAATTCGCTATTGCGACGACAATTTTTAATACGATAAAAAAATATGACGAAACTGGAAATACAGAGGTTCGTGGTAAAAGTTCAGGGAGATCCAAGGTAGTTTCTCGAAGAAATTTAAGACATTTGAACAAAAATGAAGGAGAAATACGTTACGAGAGATTACCGCACGATGGAATAAAGAAACGGGGCTGAAGATTTCTCGAGAATGCTGTCGAAAGTATATCCACAAGTGTGGTTGGTCTGCACTTTTATAAGATATTGTTGATGTTTCTTGAGTATGCAATATTTTTCTCATCTATGAATGTGTTTTTGTTTTGTTAATAGGCCAAAGAAAAAAAGAATATTAATCCCATAGAAACTCTGTGGCATAAAACAACATTTAACAAACAATCCTCAGCGAAATGTTGCTCAATTGCGTGCCAAAGTTCAAGAAATTTGGGATAGTTTTACACCTGAACTTTGCAAAGGTCTGGTTAATTCTATGCCCGCTAGGATTCAGGCAGTTGTTAAGGCTAAAGATGACGTTACGGCTTACTAACTTGTTCTCAAATTAGGGTAAATACCGCTTGTTCCAACATTTAGTTGTCATTATAATTATACAAAGTCAATGTTTAAAAAAATGTATGATAGAAATCTAAGACTTGTAATTTCGAGAAATGCTTTTAGACATCGCACAAAATCTCATTACATCAGCCCAGAAAACATTAAAAAACTTGGTTGAAATATTTCATCAAATATACATATCTATTACTTTTAATTTAATTGAATGTTCCAACATATAGTTGTTGGGGTTCATAGAGATTAAGATTTATTCCGTGCCGATATGAACACGAATGATTCTACTCCCCTACAGATGATGCATATTTTTCCAAAACAACTTCTCTTGGGTTAAAAAGATTACTATAAGAAATTTACTTTCTTGGCCTAAGTATGTGCATATTCTTTACACAATTAGAAATTTTTAGAAACGAAGATTTTTAAAAATCGGCTTCACATCCTAGAAGAACTACAAGCAATCAAAGCGGCACAGAAAAACAATATTGACGAACAGTCTGGAACGAATATTTGATAATGTCAAAAAAGCTAAATTGTATTTAGGATCCAGTGGTGGACATATTTAAAAGTAGAAGTACTTTTCTGTTAATATTAAATTTATTATTCATTCTGTATATGTTTCAATTGTGTGGGTGTTTTCCTATTTGTTGTTTAGCTTTTATATGTTTATATTACATGGATTATATTCGATTATCTATTTGGTTCGTTTATCTATCATTACAGTGTGTAACTGAAACAGTTGTGCAAAAAAAACTTCCAAAAATGAATACATATTTATTCTGTTACACCATCCTGCTTGAGAGGCCACTGACGCAACATGAGAGAGATCGCATGATCAATTCAGGTCTCACCAATAGTACGATAAAAAACTCAACAGACTCTAACCATAAATCCGATTTGCGTTTCATAAATCACCCACTCCTGTAAGATGAATGTTTATTAAATGCGCTTTCCTGAAATTGGTAATATACGGCGTTACCAAACTAACCAAGATCTTTTCTTGGTTCTTAGCGGTAAAGTTAAGAGCCAGGTTATGTTTAATGTTTACGAGACCTGACATTTGTTTTTTGTTGTGTTTTTGATACTTTTTATTATTACGAGAATTATTTAGAAGTTATAATGGAATTTATTGATATATATGCTATTATTAAAGTCTAATTAGGTAAATGAAAATGAAAAAAATTGTTTTTTCCCATAATTATATACGTTTAATAATAATAATTAATCTGAAAGAAGCTACAATCATGATATTAAGGAACAAAAACAAAAAACGGCTGGTAAAAACATGCTTTTCTTTCTTTTTAATTTAACCAGACTGGGACACAGCAACGCGTGGCCAGGGACAGCTATAGTACAAAATAAAAAATCCAAGTGTGTAAAAAAAGGAAATACGGGAAAAAATAATAGATACAAAAATATCTACAGATTACAGGGAAAAGCGATGAAAACATTCGCCTATGATAGTTTTAAAATTAAAGTGAGTATTATTAAAATGTCAACCTGATTAGATATTTTATCAAGATTCTAGCACATAACGTATAGACGGGCATTGTAAACAAGATATTAGAGAGAAAAAAAGGCAAGTAAAGTGACGTTAGGCCGGGTGAAGATGCGAGAGGCGAAGAAATTTGTTGAAAGATTGACGGAAAGCATCATTGTGCAAAGCATTAAAGAGATAATTGCGGGAGTTGGAAATTTTACGAAAGGAAAGTGAGGTAATATCAAAGCGGGACAAAAGGACGGTGTGGTCGTAGGGGATAGATATGATCAATTCGAAACCATAAATATTTTACAAATCGGATCCACACAAGTTCCAATTTTTTTTTATAAGTGAGACAATAAGGATGCTACACAGGGCAAGCGTATTCCAATCGAGAGCATGCAAGAGAATAATAAAGAACCTTCAAAGAAAGTATATTGGAAAAGGATCTGTAGTTTCTGATATGAATGTTACGAAAACGGTAATGGAGAGTAGCAATTAATAGCCTTCTACGGAAACTCTGCCCGGTCGAATGCTTTAGTAACATCTGTGTAGAGAACATCGATTCGACCTCTTTCATCCAGCACTCGTAAAATCTCCAGAGTCAGTGCTATCAAATTTCAAATGGTCGATCTCTTCTGTATGAAATCATGCTGAAATGGTGTAATTTGATTCTTGAGCGCAAGATATATTTTCTTATACAGAAGCATGGCCACCAGACCATAGTTTGCTATGGTATCGTATCTTCTCCATACTTTCTGTCTTCCATCTGACCCAAACATACTGTCGTCACTAAATATTATCTTTTATACCTAAATGTTTTTCTTTATTCCAGTGTTCTTTCGCATACTGTAATCTTCTCGTTTTGTTCCTTACAGAAATAAATGGCTTTTTGCGGCAAGATCGAGCATTATAATTATGTTTCTCAATACATTTCGTACTGTTTCGTCACTACATCTCACATTTATTTCAGTTTGTAATCCTTTGGCAATTTTCATAGCACTAATTTTCGGGTTTTCTTAATTTCTTTTAGAGTGTATCTCTCTTCACGTTGGTTTAGAATTTTTGGACGACCAGAACGGAAGCTCCGAAATTTCCGCAATGTTGGAGAGTATATTGTACAGTGGGTTTAGGTTTGTTAACGATAGTTGGTACCTTCTCCAAAGAATTGCCCTTGGCATATAATTTTACTACTAAGGTACGCAAATCTGCACTTAACTCGCGTCTTTTGGCCATTATGATGCCATTATGAAATGTGTGTTGCATTTATAATAGAACCATTCATCATTTTTTCGACCAATATGCATGGACTTTTTTGTAACAAATAGTGTCGACATTTTTATATTTTTGTGATCCTTTGTATAAGGTTTTATTTTTTTTAGAAGATTTGGCATTTAACTGTACAAATACACTTATAACTGCTATCGTACTAAGACTTTTTTGTACCGCTGTATATATCCATATAGGCCAAAAATACTGCACCTCACGGTGATCTTCCTTTAGCCTTGCATCGCAAATTTCTCCAATTCCAGGTAAAAAAGATCATTCCCTCCGCTTGAGAATTACATATATTAAATTTTATTTTCCTAATTTTCAATGGGATTCCTTGTGCTCTTGTTTTTGCATGAATCAATATAAATTAAAACCATCCCGAAAACCACAGGCCACTCCTGTAGCGTTTCAAAAATTACTATGTACCTATTTTCTTTCTCGTAATTTACCGTTACTAATTTTATGGTTAATTTTTTAAACATACTACAAATTACCAACGAAGTAAAAAAATTCATCTGGCGGGAAACTTAACCCGTCCTCACACATTTAAAATCACATTGTATATATGTTTGTACATTTAATTATTGTAGATTGCTCTGTCATTGCTTCTCAGCCTGTTGGGCAATAAACGCTATTATTATTAATAAAGGGTTAAAAATTCGGTGTCCAGTCTCTTTGCCACTGAATAAGTATATTGAGCACATAACAAAAATCCTGTTTGCATGACAATAAAAGAATGATAACCGTAAATCACATTGGGGTGGCGACACAATAATTAACCTTTTAATTTTCAATGAAGTCAACTTCAATAATAACCAGTAGTTAATTAATCGTAGTTTTGATTAATAACCAAATGGTCAATAAACTTTGTGTCAAGAGGTATTAGTTCTGAAATCATATATTTTAGCCAAAGATAGAACGCCGGTTTTTTCAACCAAATATATGGTGGAAATAAACAGGTTATCTATTAATAATATTCAACATTTATATTTTCAAAATTGAAAATAAAACGAGATTCGAATCGGGGTATTAATTAATACGGCTGTATATTTTACAATACAACATTGATTCTAAATTCAAGTACCCGTAATTTGTAATCCTCGGAATAAATTTGGGCCATATATATGAAAAGAACCCATACACAAGATTGACAATTCTAACACTGTTCATACCAAATCTAATTGAATATAACAAAACGTATAACTATAGAGCTACCCCAAAATGTTGGAGAAATCTTACCTAATTCAAATTATACATTATCAATTGTAGCATTGGAAACAACGGGAACAATGGCACATTGAATTACGTCACAATGTCTAATAAGTACGAATTGTAGTAACTATTTCCATCATCACTTTCTTTAAATAAATATTATTTGATGTATGTATTTGTACACCCAAATAAAAATGTCACAAATGTCACTAACAACGATCATTGTTTCACTGCGATACGAAATTATACGCATACTCGTGCTTCAACTTCAGCAGACATCTCGCCAACGTTACGAAATAAAATAACTTATTTTTAATTTAACTATAATATTTATTACTCGCACAAAGTATTTAGCTTACTTAGTAATGCATTTCCAAATGAAGACGAGAATAAGGGACTAACTTTATTTAACAAACTGTATGGAGTTTCAAAATATTGATCACCGTCAAGGTTATGGTCATCATAACTTTTACCACAAATTCTGAAACCATTTGCTGATAATTCGATGCAGTATTTTTCGCTTTCTAAAGTCTCTATGTTTATGTAAATGTGCTGATTACTGCTGCCAAGTAATTGTGATAATGTTATTTCCTTTACGTGATCTTTTATATCATTTATGACAGCAGCTGCTTCTGACTTCCAATTTTCAGTATTTAACACTTTTTCATTCATTTTAGATTTAACATATAAACGATTCTTAAAACCACGTACCGGGAATGAAACATATAAACTTGACATCAAAACAATTTTAACTTAGAGGATGAAAAGTCTACTATGTTATTAGTTCCGCATAAACTTAGTTTCCCTCTAAGCGGCTTAATCTGAGATGGCGGGTACTACCAGATGATTTTAAATTTAAGTTGACATAAAATTATACAAAAATTGCAAAAATTACAAACAGGGTCATCGATTATACCAAAACCACTATTGTAAGATATTGACACCCATTGGACTATGATTTCCCGATAAATACACATTTAAAAAAGTAAAACTGCAAACATTTATTATAACCCCGAGTTTCATTATTTAGGTGATATAATTTATGGATAAGTCGAACTTGCCTCTAATTTTGCATTTAAGAGTGATATTGTTTTTAATAATTATTGCTACAACCCTAATACAACTGCAATAATCATTAAAAACAACTTCATTATTAACTAAAAGAAATTTTACCTCTAAAAGATTTCCAAATTCAAAATCCTGCCAGGCACATTGTTTACGTCTAGTAATTTTAAAGGTGGCTTAACTTAGATGGCGCGGTTGCTAAGGTAATCGACCGTTATCGCGCAAACCAGCCTTTCTGTCCGTGTTGTACACATGTACAATAAACTCGGAACACCCAAATCTACTGCCACCTTACCGGACAAAAACCCTGAACCACGGAGTCCAACCCTTATGGCAGAATAGCAACGCTCTCCCACCCATTTTGGTCTCAAATAAAAAATAGTTGCCTATATGTGTGGGCATCTCAAGCCGAAAACACGATGACATAAAATAAAAGTGTCATGGCTGACATGTCCGTAAAAAAAATGTCATTTTGTCGCTTGTTAAATGTTACAGGGTATTAAATTATGTTCTTCGTTATAAGGGTTATAAAGGTTATACCGGCATACATATTAGTAAAATTAATCCTGCATTCTAGGGATTGATGTTTTAGAGTCGTCGGGAATCATCGGGTACCCTCAAACCATATCCCTTTATACATGGTCATATCAAAAAGTAAACAGGTCAATTTTATGTAGATATATTCTTTTTGAAGTTGGGAACCTGTGTATGTAATAAAAATATAAATGGAAGAAATTTTATTGTTAGTGTTGTTAATAATAAAAGTAATAAATAAATGTAGTATTAATACATATTGTGCCATGTATGTATCTAATAATTTGCAGCATGCATTTTATAGTAAATAAAGCCGTCACCTTGTTTCTTGCTTTGATTTTATCTTGTATTTATTGATTCGGTGCCGGACTTGATGATGGGAATCCACGTATCCCGAAACATGTGTCATCCCGAATTAATTAATACTTGTGCGGGAGGAGTAATCCGAACAGTATGTTTATTTATTGATAGTTAATATTTATAATTCCTACAAGTCCAGATATAGATAGTTTATTAAATTATTTATTGTTACTTATTTATTAAATTAACAATCAACCTTAGATCATATAAATTACAATGAATATATATATGAGCTAAGGTCCAAACCATTCGAACGCTGTAAAAACATTCAATTCTCGCCAGGCTGTTACTCACTTTACGACATCTGTGTTTCAAATCAGTTGAAATATAAATTGTTTCATAGCCTCCTATAGAATAGGTCTGTTCTATCTGGCAAACGCGCAATGCAGCCAATCGCCTGCACAAGCGCAGTAGTTATTTTATGTTCGAAAATAGATCTTATCGACAAGGAAATAATTGCTGCGCTTGTGCATGCGTTTGGCTGCATAACGCTTTGGCCAATACGAACAAAGCTTCCACTCTATCTGGTCGTACGCATCACCATTTTCGTGTCATTTTGACATAAAAGTAAAATGGCTCCAGCTTTCCATATAAAGCCATTGAACGGAATTTAAACACAACTAACGTGTATTACATAAAGCACCGGGAACCGGCACTCTCTATGAAACAAAAATAATGCCTTGAACTAAAGATACGCAAGCCCGTTAGACGGAAAGTATGTATTATATTGAGGAGGCCAACTGTGTATTTTCAAAAAGGTAGCATGCAACAGATGGCGCCAAATATCAACTTTAATTTTGCAATAGTGAACTCATTTTACCTTTTCCTAAATTCGGAATCAGGTTTAATGAGGTTGAGTTTTCGCTGGTTTTCGCTACTTATCACATCACAATACAATAATATTGACGTCTACCTATAGACATTTAAAACAAAATCATTGCAGAAAGAAAAAGGCTAAAATAACTTTACATAATGCATGTAAATGTCGATAAGGTCAATTTGTGTTTACATAAAGACATGCTATTATCCATATCATGCTATTATCCAGGTTACATACTGATAAATTATCAGAATTAATCAGTAAGTGACAGTCAAGAAATAGAAACCGGCGTGTGTTTAGTATACTTTGTTTAAAAATTTTAAAATAATGGTCAACGTATTTAGTAAATTTGAACCCGTGAATGTTGTATGCAAGGAAATTCATCCTTTTGAAGAAAGCTGTCTTAAATATATTGCTGAACAATATATCCACGCTTGCTATGCCTCATTTCAGATGTACTTCTATATATATATGGTACGTATTTTATTTTATTAACTAGAATAAAATTTTTGAATTGATAAGGCTATAGGGTTAAAAATAGATGTTTAATTAATTAAATGATAATTGGTTAAAACTAATAACAAGCCTTTTCATACTTTAATTAATCTTTCACTAAAAGTTAAGATAGGTCATAGGTTTCAGTTCATACCTCCTAATGTTTAATATTATAGCTGATAAAGACTTAAATCTAATGCTACCTATTAATTTCCTGCTGAAGCCATAACCCCAGACCATTGATTATATAAAAAAACAAAAAAAAGGATTTCTGCCGTACGTTCAAAAGATGAAGTATATAAAAAAATATATAAATATCTGAGAGGTACATTTATATATTTTCTAAATATATTTTTATATACTTTTTAAATATATTTTTATATTATATGTTCATATACTTATGTATAATCAATGGCTCAATGCCCTAGCCCTAAGGCCTTTAGAGCCTTAATGATAATAGTTTTATCTTGATACTTGATCTTTACTTCTCAATAAATGATGTCGCTAAGGAATTTTTGGCGTCATATCGTGTTTTTAACAGTTTAAAATGTATTCCAAACATAACAAAACCGATTTATTGCTAGATCTGGGGCATCGATTATACATATAATAGGGGATAGCATAAGCTAGATTATTTAGCACTATACTTGTTTAGAAATAATAATATGTCCTTCGATGTTTCCAGTTGTTATAAATTTTTGAGAATCGTACTGTCTGAGATCAAAAAATATGGACATCTATTTATGCTGGTATCCAAATAAAATGTTCACCCTTTCCATCAACTACAGAAAGAATTTGTTACTTAAAAAATCAAATCTAAAAGCAAAATTGCGATGCTGATAAGCGCTATAGTAGTATTATACATAGATATATATCATATATTTACACATTAATCAGTTAAGGTATGCATAGAAAGTATAGGGTATAGGCCTTGTTATGTAGGTGTATAAGCTACTCCAGGATTCTATTATTCCCTCATATTCAACATACCCTGATTATTACTTATTTAATAAGAATAATCTATTTTTTCAAGGTAGGTAGGTTCTATAGTTTATATACCAGATTTACCAAGTAATAAAATGAAATATTTAGGTAATACTTTTGAATTATCAAACAAAGAAAGAAAATATATGTTTTCATATAAACAATCTGTGTGTACTATAAATTTATTTCAACCAGAATTTCAACACAATCACAAATAATTGCTTTGTATAGCAAAGACAAGTTGTCTGGCTATAGTAGTGGCACCTAGATTTTAGTGATGCAGTTTTATAACGTCATCTAGTGGTTGTTAGTAATTAGCATAAATAATAATACTTTATCAGTATGTGAGTAAATAATATTTTCTCTCTTAGTTTAAGGGTTTATTGTAGTGAGCAAATTATAGTTAAAGTGTATTAAAGAAAACTGTGAGGTGTATTTAAGCAACAAACCATAACTTTTAAATATGTAACATAACCTACAATACTTAGAAATGAATTAGTTCATACGTTTTTCAAAACTTTACAATCATTTTTGATTTAAGACGTGTATTTCACAATGGTGCAAATTTTAAGTAAACTAGTGCCGATAAAGGTGACGTGCCAATATTATGTACACCCTTGGACAGACAGTTGCTTAGAAGCTACTGTTGGATTATACCTGCAAGCAGTTTTGCAATCCTTGCGAGTATATGGAACAGTATATATGGTTAGTATTCATTACATAATATACATCTTGCACTATAGTTTACCTCAGTAATATAATGTTGATCTAATTATTTCTGTAGATAGAACAGTGGAAAATAACTACAGAGTATTTTTTGCCAAAAATACTCTCTTTGTAATTGCCGTTCTTAACGTATAGTAGTCAGGGAAAGTATGTGCGCACTGCGTAATCCTAAAAAAATTTGTTGACTTTATTTTAAAAGAAAATAAGAGACATGATATGAAGTAGTTTTTTTATTTGCAAATAGTTAAATTTCTATTACTACTATACATAAATACACTCAAAATATGACAATCTTAAACCGGATTTGTCGCAAAATACTCTGTAATTATTTTCAATTCGTTAACTAATCTTTAGCTTTTGTATTTTGTCTTGGTATTCCTATTAATTTCGCGTTTATTTGAAAATCAGTTCTTTTCAGAGCTATTGTTACCTCAAATAATTGAGCTTGTTAGTGCATTTCAATTCAATTCATATATCCTGCATGTTTAATTGAAATCGATTCAGTGGTTTAGACGCGAAAGGGGAACAAACATACAGACAGAAAATCAGTTTTATTTTTAAGAAGAAAATAATTATCCAGAATGACACTTGTCATGTAAGAATACATCATCTATATTTCCAAATTATTTAAAATGTTACTTAATTCCTAAACGCCTGTTTTATTTACAAGGCTACATTGTGTACGTGTAGTTGTTAACAATTAATAATATTCTACAACAATCATTATACATAACATTATAAAGTAACAAAGTCCAAATAGTGGTTTTAACAGCATAAGCATATGTACAATTAGTAGTATAAAACAAGTCAAATACATGTACATATATTAAAACCACCTTACTATTGCTAGTGTTGAAAACAAGAATTAAAGTTGTAAACATTTTAACACTTATAATTGAGAAAAAGCAATGGGAAACCTTAGTTCGATTAAATTTGCGTACAAATTTTTTATAGCTAGCTATGAGTAACCGATATTATATATAGTTGTTGCCACAATACTTAAAAATTACTCCAATAACACTAATCGGATTATAAGTCTCGTTTATTACAAGTGCAATGAATCCCACAAAATTGTGTGTGGGGACCTTCTGTAACAAATCTGTAGTTTGAGACCCCTCAATTACTCCCTCCCGCGAAGGACCCTATTTACGTCACTCGGTGCAATAAATAAATATTACCCTTATATACAAGGATATTACTTTGATTATATCTACAATATTTCTACCTTTTAACATTTTCCAACCCTTTTTTAAATAGCGTCAGTGTCTTCAAATATTGTGGCAAGAACTATACATATGTCCCCGTTTCTCGGGCCAATAATATATGCAGTCATTTAATGATACATTGATGTGCTTGTGGATAATAAAACCTTGAACTTGTGCACTAAATATTTGCGAATATTGCTGAATACAATATTGGTAATAAGTAAAATAAAACCCAAAGCAAATGTGAAAGCAAAAAAAAAAGAAATATGAAAAACAAACTAAGCCTCTCTTCTTATTAATAAAAAAACAATTTCTGTATGTATGTATGTTTCTTCGCTTTTCACCTCTAAACCGCTGAACCGATTTTCAAATTTAAGATTTCGGCTACTCAAAGTTTTTCGCCTTTCCGATGTATTTCCCATTCTGATTGAGGTGAAATTTGTGTCACTGGATAGATTGGATAGATAAAGCATCCTCAAAATTTGATTTTACTCTTACATGGATACCGCTATCACCATATCAGTATATATACGTTACTGTTTCCAACATGTACTTCTACGATTTTCGAGCTATT
>JARFOC010072101.1:0-16026 GCA_031763485.1 Osmoderma eremita | reverse complement strand
AGTAAACATATCGATGTTCGATATCATTTTATATGTGAAAAAGTCTCTGAAGGTTTAATTAATATTGATTATGTACCCACAGATTTACAACTCGCAGATTGTCTTTATTAGTACTTACTAAAATATGTTATTGGACAAATGTATAAAAACGGAATATTTACTCTTGTTATATTTAATAACGACATTTCGATGTAAGCTAATCATTTAAAATTGACATGTGAATGAGTTTCAGTTTTTTTTTGTTTGGTGCAATTCGTTTTTTTTGTGAATTTACCTGATGTGTAAACAAATGTGAACAACAATTAAGGGAAGGTGTTACGAATAATTGTAGTTTACATTTGTAGTTATGCAACACAATATACATGACGTGTGTGACAATTAAGTGTCGTAAGAAGAAGCATAGTTGTAGTAGTCATAAGAAGGTGTATTGTAATGTGTTGTTAAAATAAAACAAAATAAAATAATCAACCAAAATAAAACCCATAACAGAATAGGGCACATTGATATACCATCACTAAGTGGAAAAGTAAAACAGCTAAAATATGCAAACCCTTCCTAATAGATGGCGCTTGTTAATTAAGTTGTGTGGGGTTAATGTATGTTCTACACGACCACAATATAGAGAGGTTTTGAAAAGTGACAACCGTTTATTAGCTACACTCACTAGTTTCACAATATTTTATTAATAATAACGAATTAACAAATGATTAACAAACATAACAGATACACATGACACAATAATATACAGAGATGTTCAACGGAGGACGGTTCGCGTAATAATCATATAATGTAATACAGTATGCATTTATTTAATACCTCTTTCCGATGCTCATAGTCGGTTGGTTTTTCGCGACAACGGTTGATTAGTTTGGGCGGCAACAGTCACTCTCCGAGTGACCTGGGCACAGGTTACGATGGTCTGTAACATAAAGCAGTAACAAAATTTTGTGTCGATCGCAAAAGTGACTTTCTTTCGTCATGGGTGATTTTCGCAGGGTTTTCAGTACGCGACGGACCTGGGAGTTTGAGTGGTAGTTCAGAGTTTGTGTCCGTTACAATAGCAGTAGACTTAGGTGTTCCGAGTTCGTTGTCTAACACGACCAGGAACGCTGGTTTTAACCTGCTGATGTTTATATTTGTTTCTGTTCCTTTAACGCGCACGGTGAATACTGAGTCGGACGGTCGCTGCGTCACTTTGTAGGGACCTACATACGGTGGCTCTAAAGACTTTCGTATTCGGTCTACGCGGACAAAGACGTAGTCGGTCTCGTGCAAGGATCCATGTTCAAACACCAACACCTACTGCTGAGCAGTAGGTGTTGGTGTGACTTGTCGCATATGCTCTCGGAACTTTTCCACAAAGAATTTTGGGTCTGGAGGCATCTCTTCGTCTAAGAAAAATTCTCCGGGAAGTCTTAGAGTGGTTCCGTATGCTGTTCGAAGGCCCAGCAAAACAGTTGGTAAGACCTCGTGCCATTTGGTAGTATCGTGACATTATCGCAGCTTTTAATGATCTGTGCCAGCGCTCTATAATTCTGTTTGAAGCTGGATGGCAAGCTGTAGTGCGAGTCTTAGTGCAACCAACGAGTCAATGCTTTAAAAATGGTGGCTGCGAACTGCGTACCTTGGTCAGTTATAATTACCGTAGGTGCTCCAAATCGTGAAACCCAACAGGTGTAGAAAGCGTTGGAGATGCTTTCTGCAGATATGTCTGGCAGTGGTGCAACTTCAGGCCATCATTGTCAGAATGTAGGTGTAACTTTGTGAAGCTGGCAATGGTCCAACTATGTCCAAGTGGACGTGACTGAATCTGGTGTCGGGAACGTCGAATATCTCATGTGACTGTTTAGTATGCCTAGAAATTTTGCTTCGCTGACAAGGTAAGCATGTGCGAGCCCAATTAGTAATGTCCCTTGCCATACCGGGCCAGACAAACTTCTGCTGGATCAGCCTCTTGGTAACTCGTCCGCTAGGATGTGAGAGAGTGTGCGTTAGGTCGAATACTTTCCTCCGTAAGTTTCGTGGGACGTATGGACGAATTTCGGTGGTGGAAGTGTCACACCAGACGGTTGTGTTCGTTCCATCTATGCGTAGCGGAAGAAGCTTCAGCGATGAAGGGCTCTCGCGCAGTTGTTGCAGCTCTTCATCTTCACTCTGACCTTCTGCAAGCTCCTCTGTGGTGATGCTTGTTGGCATTGTTATGCTTCCTATGCGGGAAAGAGTGTCAGCAATGATGTTGTCTTTTCCAGCAACGTGTACCAACTTCGTGGTAAACTGGCCGATGAAGTCGACTTGACGAAGTTGCCTTGGCGAGGCTTTATCCGATTTCTGCTGGAATGCGAAGGTTAACGGCTTATGGTCGGTCTTAATTACCAATTGTCTTCCTTCGACGAGGTGACGAAAGTACTTGATCGCACTGTAGACTGCCTGCAATTCACGATCGTATGTACTGTATCGACGTTGTGTGTCCGAGAATTTCTTCGACAAAAGCTATGTTCCTTTTTGAAATTGTTCGAGGACGGCGCCCATGGCTGTCCGAAGCGTCACAGTAAATGGCAAGTGTTGCGATGACTAGTGTATACCTATTGCTAGTAACTGCGTGGCTAGATCGAATGATCTCTCTGTTTCGTCTGACCATGGAACAGGTCGCTTATCATTCTTTTTCGCGTCTTTAAGGTAATCGCTGAGCGATGCTAATATCTCTGCTTGCGGTAAGCTGCGGCGATAAAAGTTTACCATTCCGAGAAATCGACGGAGTTCGAGGATAGTCGTCGGCTTGAAAAAATCTTGAATGGCCCTAACTCGCTCAGGTAACGGTCTTGTGCCATCGGCGTTGATCGAAAATCCCAGAAATTCAACCATCGAAGCTCCGAAAATACACTTCGTCGGATTTATCGATAGTCCAAATTTTCGCAAACGTTCGAAAATGGTGCGGAGGTGTTGTTGATCTTCCTCCGGGGAATGCGATGCAATGAGGATATCGTCGATATAAGCGTATACAAATTCCAGGCCACGTAAAGCTGTAATCGATGTGCCGTTGGAACGTTTACGCGGCATTGCGCAAACTGAATGTCATAACTCGAAACTCGAACAAGCCGAATGGTATTATAACGGCAGTTTTCGGAACATCCTCAGGCGCCATTGGAATTTGGTGATATGCTCGTGTGAGGTCGAGTGTCGAGAAAGTTGTGCATCCATGAAGTCGATGTGCAAAATCATGTAGATGGACGATAGGATATCTATCTGGTGTCGTCACGGCGTTCAAGCGACGGTAATCGCCACATGGTCTCCAAGTACCGCCTTTCTTGCGTACCAGGTGTAATGGGCTGGCCCATGGACTTCTTGAGGGTTGACAAATGCCCTGTTCCAACATATACTGGAATTCTAGTTTCGCCTCGCGCAATCTGTTTGGCGGTAATCGTCGTGCACGTTGGGCGACTGGTGGGCCCTCGGTTGGTTTTTCGCGGCAACGGTTGATTAGTTTGGGCGGCAACGGTCACTTGTCGGTGTGTCGCTACAGTTGTACCACCGGAAACTTACGCAGTAAATAAGCACATGTACATTTTACAGGCTGTAACGTTTTAAATGCCGCCGAACTATCGCGATTTTCGTATACGCATATTAGGCTCCCCTTGTTTTATATATATTCTATGATATCATTCGGTGTCCGCTATTGAGATTGGCTATTTAATTACCGACGCGCTAGATCAAGTATCGATTGGCTGAGAGTGCATCCCCTTGCGTAAGTGCCGATGTTTTCCCGCAAATATCGGAGAGAGGTCGATAAATTGCGGTAGGCATAAGACGTGTGTTAGAAAGCTCCACTTAGTTTGTGCAAACCCGTAAATGTGTGGAGAAGTGCAGTATAATAGCCGTAGTGCATGTAAGGGATAGGATCGAGTCCGTGGAGAATCATCTTATCAGACACCGGAAATAGTTCTAGGATCCAAATTATTACTATTTCTTCTGAAGGGGTATTGTTAACCTTTGGGGGTGGCCCGATTCCATACCACACCGTTCAGGACAAGCCACCCACGCAGTGACCAGCGTCAACACCTCTGTGTATCCAAGCTAAGTACTCTTTCTCCGTATATATATATATATATATATATATATATATATATATATATATATATATATATACCGCTATTCGATATATATCGCGAGCCCCCCGATCTCAGAAAACAAAATTCAAACCCGACGTAGAGCCATACCCCAACCGTCAACGTACACGATATCGTAGACTTTACCGACTCTTTGAATTATCGGTGATTGCATTAGTAAAGCCATGTTTTAGTTGTGAGAATCGTAGTAATGGACAATTATCGTTAAACTCAGTACGTTTAATTTCACCTGGAGGAATATACGGATTATCGGACTAAGTTTACCGAGGCAATTTAGTTAAATATCACACTATTATTACTTATTCCGTACCATGTTTTGTGAATTCGTTAGTTCTTGATAATCTTAATGTATCTATAAGTTTGAGTAACCTTATCGACCCATCAGGCGAGAGGTTACCCCTAGTTCGCTTCACCTAAAAACCTATAATTGTAACGAAATAACAATTAACTACTAAATATTGTATGATCATTGTGAGGCAAATTCGGATCTGAAATTCAAAAAATTTCTATATGTAAACACCTGGTTTTCAAATGGGTGTCTAGGTAATTCTTTGGTACAGTCACCCTCGATAGTATTCACCTGCGAGTAAACTCACAATCATACTCACAGTAACAAGCATTACTATCTTAGTAAATTTTATTGTTGGTTCACTTAATCTGTTAACAAGTAACCAAAAGATTCCTCAGTACCGATCTCTTATTAAAAATTAAGTATTTATTACTCAAGAATGTACCAGTGTGTATAGTGCATGCTTATTATTCTTTGAGATTGCCCCAATACATTACGTGTCCGCGTCACCTAACGTGTGACGTCATGATTAATGACAAGAATAATGTATGACAAGAACTTTTGCATGCCCGCGTTTAAGTGTTGTTTAGTTCGTGTATTATTTCTTGTGCGGGCATCCTGTAAAAAAATACACACACGCTCTCCCACTTCGTAGTTTTACTATATAGTCCGTAGTAATATAGTGTAGCGTTAACACGTAAAATAAAAATATGAAAAGCATTATGGTGTTTAATTCAAATATTTAAACACTACATTTTGGCGACGAGGTAAAAATTAATGAAGATATGGCCACGTACGGAGTAAAAGTGGAGTTTGATCCCAAAGTACATGATTGGATGATACATATAAAAAGACTCGAGCAATTTTTTATTGCGAACTCCGTAGATGAAGATGAAATAAAACGTGCCTTACTATTGAATAGCTTGTCTCAAGATGCATATAAATTAGTGATTAATTTATGTATACCCACAGCACCCGAAGAAACAGATTTTACAACATTATTGGCCATCTTAACCGCACACTACGCACAAAAACGTGCCGTATTTGCAGAAAGGTATGTTTTACGGACTCAAAAAGAGAAACCTTGCAAGAATGGTCGGTGCGAATCAAGGAAGCAGCAGTCCACTGCGATCTTGGAGGTATGTTGGATATGGCATTACGGGGCAAATTTATCTCGGGAATGGAGCCGGGGAAGGTGTTGGATCGAATGTTTGCTGAAACTAACGCTTTCACTTTCCGAAATGCAATGTATATTGCTCAAAAGGCAGTATGCGCCCAAGTAAGCTACGGGGTTTCCAGTGATGATTCTTTTTCCTATAAAACATGAAAACATGTCCATACATCGCCTGGAGTTTCCAAGCACACCATGATGGAGGGAAGCGGAACACGAGAGCGCCATCTACATCATCGGGCACTTCAATTAGATGTCATCGATGCGGAACAAGCAATCACACAGGTGATAAATGTAAATATAAAAATTATTCTTGTAACAATTACGGTATAAAAGGACACCTTAGCAATGTTTGTAAAAATAAACGCACTGTAAATTACCTAGAGGGAGGTTCAGATCCAGCTTTATTTTTATTTCAGTCCAATGATTTAGAGCCTATTAAATTAAATGTTAAATTAAATGAAGTAGGGCTGCGAGTGGAGCTCGATTCTGGATCGGCTTATTGTGTAATGTCTCATGAATTTTATTCAAAACATTTCAAAAATATTAAATGAATTCCTAGTAATACAAATTTAATTAGTTATGTGGATAATAAAATAAGACCTTTAGGAAAAATTGAGGTTACAGTTAAGTTTGAGAATAAGTTTTTTTATGTCATTAAAAATGGGGGTCCGCCTTTAGTAGGTAGGAATTTTTTGAATGAATTCAATATTGGTTTTCGTAGTTTAAATTATGTCACAAACAATATGGAATAGTATTTACAAGGGAAATATGCCAATGTATTTAGCGATAATTTAGGTACTTTTACTAAATCAAGAATTCATTTGAAACTTAAAGAAGGAGCGAAACCAAAATGTCTTAAACCAAGACCGGTTCCTTATTCCATAATTGATAAAGTTGATAATGAAATAAACAGATTAGTTAGTTTAGGAGTGTCAACGCCAGTTGAGTTCAGTAAGTGGGCTACACCTATAGTTCCAATTTTAAAACCAGACGGTTCAATTAGAATATGTGGCGATTATAGAATCACTATTAATCCGGAAATTTTGATTGATAAATTCCCGCTGCCTCGAATCGAAACATTATTTGCTAAGTTAAAAGGTGGGCAAAAATTTACAAAGCTCGATTTAAGTCACGCATATCAACAAGTTTTATTATCGGACGAGTCGAGAAAGTTCACAACGATTGCTACACATCGCGGTTTGTTTATGTACAATAGATTACCATACGGTGTAAATTCGGCACCCGCCCAGTTTCAACGCATTATAGATCAATGGTTACCTAAACTGGACGGGGTTTGTGCTTTTCTTGATGATATCCTAGTCACTGGTCGTACAGATCAGGAACATTTAAGCAATCTAATGAAGGTATTAGATAGTTTAGAAAATTGTGGACTTACGATTAAAACAGAAAAATGTAAGTTTTTTCAAGAACAGGTCTCATATTTAGGCTTTATTATAGATAGTCAGAGTTTGCATAAATCCGAGGAAAAAGTAAAGGCGATACGCAATATTTTTCATTTATTGGTTCAGTAAATTATTATCACCGTTGTATTGCAAATATACCCGATATTATGTATCCTTTATATAATTTATTAAAGAAAGGCGTGCCATGGAATTGGGATAAAAAGTGTCAAGAGACATTTAACAAAATTCGCGAAGTTTTGTTGTCTACAAATTGTTTAGCTCATTATGACTCCAACGTGGAATTAAATTTAACAGTAGACGCATCTAGTTACGGATTAGGTGCGGTACTCTCGCATGTGTACAAATCCGGCGAAGAGAAACCAATTGCGTTTGCATCGCGAACCTTATCTGACGCGGAAAAACATTATTCACAAATAGATAAAGAAGCTACCGCTATTATTTTCGGAGTTCAGAAATTTTATGAATACGTCTATGGACGGGAGTTTAATTTAATTTGTGATCATAAACCGCTACTATCAATATTTGGTGGAAAGCAAGGTCTACCATCGATGATGGCAAATCGTTTACAACGATACACACTTTTTTTATCTGGGTTTAAATTTAATATGAAGTATGTTAAATCCGACCAGAATTGTGCTGATTTTTTGTCGAGATTACCTTTGAAAACTGACGCTAATAATGTGGGGATGATCGAATATTTAGATTATTTTAATTATATGTCTGAGAATGATAATTTTCCAATTGATTGTAGATCAATTATAAAAAAAAAAGCGAAATGATAAAATTTTACAAAAATAAAAAAATTGTGCTTAAAAGTTGGCCAGCAAAACCTACAAATGATATTAAAATATATTTTAGACATAGGAATAATATAAATATACAAAATAACATATTACTTTGAGGAGAAAGAGTAATTATACCAATGAGTTTACAAGCTAAAATGTTATTGGAATTACACAAAGCACACATGAGAATAGTTAGGACAAAGTCTTTAGCTCGTTCTTATGTGTGGTGGCCTACATTAAATGCAGATATAGAGAAAATTTGTAAAACATGTCATGTTTGTCAAATTCAGAGACAGAATCCGCCAAAAACACCGTTAGCTTCTTGGCCCATACCGGATACTGTTTGGGAACTTTGTTTGTTGACTTCTGTGGTCCAATTATGAGCAAATATTTTTTAATTGTGACAGATGTACTATCTAAGTGGCTCGAAGTATTTATGATGTCAAATATTACTACTGAAAGTACAATTCCCTTATTAAGAAAACTATTTGCAACATTTGGAATTCCTAAAGTTTTAATTTCTGATAACGGCCCGCAATTAGTAAGCTCTGAATTTTCAGAATTTTTAAAAATGAATAACATATAACTACACCACCGTATAATCCATCATCAAATGGAGCGGCAGAGAATAGTGTCAAAACGGTAAAGAATTTTTTATTAAAACAACTGAATCATTGTAAGTCTATTAAAGAATTAGAAAGATCATTATGTATATTTTTGTTGATTATAGAGTAACTCCTCACTGAACTACTGGTAAAGCTCCAGCTCTTATTATATTTGGTAGAAATACACGATTAGAAGTAATTAAGTTGAATACTAGTGAAACACCAAATTTAGAAGAAATTCAAGAAAAAATATCAATACAACAAAATAGAAATAAAAAGCATTTTAAGGGTAACAGAAATATTCAATTTGTCAATGGTCAAAATGTATTAGTAAAAGATTTTAGATTTAAGAAACCACAATGGTCACCAGCTATAATTGTAAATTCCTTAGGTATAAATGTTTATAAAGTTAAGGTAATTGATTCAGACATTGTAAGTCATTGTAATCAAATTATAGAGAATTCTTATGATATTCCTTCTAACTTAAGTAACATACACAAAAATGGCATTACAACATCGGGTTTGGCTAATGAGGTTAATGTTAATACTCAAAAATAGTCCGACGTTGTGAATGAGGATGTACATGAGAAAGAGGATGAGGAAAGTGTAGTAGAAAATATTGCTGAAAATATTTCAGAAAACGCACTAATTTATATGACTGCAACTCCCTCAACTTCGTCTCAGGAGTTAATACAGAGTCGGCCTGTAAGCCGTAGAATGCCACCAACTAGATTAAAATATGATTAATTTCTTTTCTTGTAATTAATGTTATTTAAGCGGGGAGAGATTTAATGTATGACAAGAACTTTTGCATGCCCGCGTATAAGTGTTGTTTAGTTCGTGCATTATTTCTTGTGTGAGCATCCTGTAAAAAACACACACACACGCTCTCCCACTTCGTAGTTTTACTATATAGTCCGTAGTAATATAGTGTAGCGTTAACACGTAAAATAAAAATATGACAAGCATTATGGTGTTTAATTCATGTATTTAAACGCTACAATTTCCATGTATTTACTCATACATCCGCAATTGTTTCTTTTGTTATTTTGGACTGTCTGTGTTAAATGTTACGTATTGAACTATTGTCGGACGCTGACGAAACCGCTAATATACACATTGTTAATTAAACTTACACCTTGACTTTCATTACACAATACGTACTTACCCCCTTACATCCGGCTCTTTTCGGATTTATGAGCTAAATCTCGCACTGAAGAAAACTGGGTGGCGCCAATCCAAGATCATATAAATTTTATGAAGTTACCCACCCCATCGCTACTCTGCTAGCCGTAAGCCAGCACTTCTGGATATAACCCCAAAGTAGCGTATTTTGAGATGTCGAAGTATTTTGTCGCGAGACAACAAGCCGTAGGTTTATTGTCTTTTTGGTCTAAGTAAACCGTTTCAAGGTGTTCAAGTAAATTTAAACGCACCGGGTTTTTGAACTGTTTGTCCATTAAGTTGTATTTTTACGGTGGTACTCTTTTTCTACTAGGTCAAACATCAAACATGTACCTTTGATGACTACGTGCATGCAAGATATTTTTCCAATCTCTTGTAGTTTTTTTGCCGTTAATGTTTCCAACATTAGAATCGGTGGAGCGGATTGATACACTGTGGGGCAGTTTGATGTGTATCAATGTGCCCCTATAATTTAAGGAACCACTTGCAACTTTTGTATTTTTTAAAGAAAATATGATACGGAATTATAAGAGAAAAGAAACTAATAGAACTGAAATAGATGAAGAGATTGTTGGGTCAATGAAGCCCTCCAGAGAACTTTATCTATTAGAAAAGCAGCAAAAAAGTATGACTTAAAAGACTCTACGCTACAACATCGAATTGAAAAAGTTCGCAAAAATGCAACCTCCCAAGGTCTTGGCAAACAACAAGGAGAGACAAGTTGGACAACTTGTTTCCAGTGAACGTGGTGAGTTGGTTACATTTTGTGGAATTGTCGCTGCCGCAGGAAACACTTTACCACTGGTTTATGGGTTCCCACGCGTCCACTATAAGAATCATTTTTTAAAAGGTACTCCAGAGGCAGTGGATAGATCAAGATGGATCAATGCACTTCAAAGGTTTTGATAACACCCGAATCCATTAGACGGTTTCCAAAGGCTCAACAAAAAACGAACAAAAGAAAAGGCAGAGAAAAGAGAACCGACACACAAGAGAAAGATAGGTTGCAAATGATTCACGATGAAAAAGAACGGAAATAGAGAAATAAAAGAAAAGGCGAAACAATTGAAATCCGCAAGAAAACTACTGGAATTGACTATAACAACAAAATGAATAGAATACGTAGAAGTAAAACTGAATCAGATTCTAGCTTTTGCGAGTCTGAGTAACCAGTTCTAGATGACAGTGACTGGAACATCAGAAGCTGAAGAAAGTCCGAACACGGAAGAAGTTGAAGAAACCACTTGTTCCCCTGCCCCGGGAACTATCAAAGTTGAAGATTTTTCTGTTGGGAAACCTGCAAAAAAGAAATCTGTTGTTCACTACGTGGGAAAAGTGATTTCAAAAGATCATGCATGTCCGAATTTGAAATATCCTACCTACGAAAGAAGCCTACATCTTGGATCGTCGTTTACCCAAATGTGGAAGATAAATCTATTGTCGATATGCCGCACATAATTTCCAAACTGCCAAAACCTAGTACGGCAAAAGAAACAAGCAGAATTGCCTCAATGTTCAGTTTTCCAGTTGACTTTAGTTCTTTCAACGTCCAATAAGCAAAGTTCAACAAATTTTCTTTTTTTAAGTAGTTTTTTTTTAATAATAAATAACTACTTATTTTTACTTTTCTTACTAATTACTAATAAAAATTATCACACATTTTCATATTATATATATGTATATATATATATATATATATATGTTAAGTACCAAAAGGTTCTCCATGTCCAAGGTGCCCCCGATATGGGACAGTTTGATTCAAATTTATTTATTTTTGTCCGAAGAGATATAAAAAATTCATGGCACACTAATAAACTATATTAAATTGTGTATACATTAGTAGATCAATTTTTTCTACAAAACAGTTCTAAGACGCAAATTTTAATTAATAAAACAAAAGTGTGAAAGTGTCACGTGGGCTCTCATTGTCAACCAAGTCCCGAATGACGAAATTATATCTAACATTCATGTTAAATATCATTTCCAGTAGCATAGAGTCTTAGTTTGACATCTGATACAGGAGAATACTGTGTAAAAGGTATATGGAGATATACTCAACTTCAGCAATTTAGTTTGCAATCAATAATACACTTAAATAATCTCAAGTCAAAAAGAAATTAGCCAAAGTGGTGTCATAGATGTGGTGTGTACTACAAATTTGATAATAATAGGGAATTAACAAAACAGTAAGATGTGCTGGGAAAGTTCATAATAATGGTAATAATGGTAATATGTATTTCTGCAGCTTAACTGATTGCCGACTTGTGCAAGTATTCTTAATAAATAAACAAACAAATATGTAGCACTCAAATTTTTGTTTGTTACAATAAACATAGGAAATAAATAATGACAAAACAATAACTGTATAGTCCATCAAACAGTTGGAAAACGATAATGGCAACTTCAACTGGCAGCGTACAGTACAAATAATATACACACGTATTACGCAGGTAATATTACATTAAATGCAAGGCACCCGAATACATGACAAATAGAGAGTTCAAACACTTACCAAGTATACATCACACAATTCGTAATACAGGAAATTTTTTATAGCATTTGCTGCTAAATGCAATTCATATTTCTCCAAACTTTGATTCACTGTTTCAACCATAAAACTAAGTCTGCTTAATATCCACTTGTCCAGCGTTCCTAAAGTTTCATACTTAACGTCCTTCATTTCTTGTGCTTTAGATACAGAATCAATCCATTTGTTAGCAAATTTTACAGCCTGCCAGACCTTGTTGCCGAAGAACTTGTTTACGTGACATTCCTGAACATTAAAACTAATGTAATGATCTACAACAGAAATGGAGAGCAAAATCAATAGAAATTGATATACTGGGCTGTACAAACTACTACCAGTTACTACTATAATGCGTTCCACTCTTAGAATGCAGTACAAGCCTTATGGAGGAAGGCTCAAGGGTTGCCAAATCATTAAAACTTTGACGTTGCTTTGGTGACAGTTCATTATGATTTAATTTATAGCAAAACATAAAATAGCTATATTTCGACAAGTACTAACATGGTGATACGTAAGTTTTCACCACAAATCCGCATGCAAATCCGGATGCCGCATTAGTGTGGCAAAGTTCGATATATCCGTTATCATATAAGATATCAAAAAAAGTTATTTACGAAAATTGTAGACAGCCTTAAACTTAACATTTTAAAATTATTTTCATATATACAGGTTGTTCCACATCAGCAGGGTGAACTAAACATACGTTTTCTTAAATGGAAAATATATAATTTCATTGCATTATACAGCGTGTTTCAGAAGTTATGGTAAATTTTATATGCAAATCACTGTGAGTTCGAGGTGTTGTATACTGCAAATGACAGTCTGAAATTTTTCATTTACAAGCATAGATTTTTTATATTGGCCCACTTTTATAGCAAAGTGGCACTTTTTCAAAATTGTCAAAACTGAATACAGGACGAGTCATTATTATAAATAGATCACCTAGTATTTTATATCTTAAAAAGAAAGAATAGTTTAGTTACTTTTATTTTTGTTAAAAAGTCATTAATTTCTGAGATATTTTAAAGTATTTTCAAAAGTGAGATTGTTTTAAATTATTTTAATATAACAAGTTAGTCACGCAAAAATGACAGTTAATGTTTAAACAACTACAAAATACAAACACCAATGATTAACATTTAATTAATTAACTCAACTGTTTACAATGTAGTTCTACAATAAATATTCAAAATATCCACCAATACAACATTGCAGCCGTTCTTCAAGTGATTGTCTTACATTTCTTAACATTTCTTAATTAATACTCGAAAATGCTTCTCTTATTCTGTTTTTCATATCATCTCGTGTAGTTGGTGGGGTTTGCTATACGAAGTTTTTTCTTATATATGACCACATGAAGAAGTCAATTTTGGTGAACTCCGGTGATCGAGCTAGTCACTCAATTGGTTCCCCTCTCCTTGTCCATCTTTCAAGGAAATGGTGGTGAATTAACCTAGTGTGAAGTAACGAAGCTCCATTGTGCAGATACCACATCCTTTGACGAACGCTTAGGGGAACATTTTCCAATAACAAGGGTACATGATTTTCTAAAAAGTCCAAATAAACTTGACACCACATATTCTTCTTCCCATTGCCAGCCGTAAGTCGTATTTGGTTTCTGAGCAGTCACTCTCTATGAGCACTTTAGTTCTTACTCGATTGAATCTTTCAATTACGCAATCCGATTGAGAGCGGGAAGATGGCCCGCGCTTTTGTACCCATTAACTTGTATGTCCACTCAATAAAATTTCTGATGCCCTTCTCATGGGTGTCATAACTCGCTCGATGAGTAACTTTCAGCTGCTTTTGAAAACTAGGCTCCCGGGCGATATTTTTTCCAATGAGATCAAGACTAAAAAAGGCGGACTTTTTTAATTGCAATATAGGTTCTGGAAAATGATCTTTAGCATTTTTGTAATGGAAGTAGTTCAAATTGTAAGCTCTTCTTGATAAGACGTCAGTTCTCCCATGCAGAGTACCCGTATCGTACTTAATTCTAAACTGGTGCTACTGAAGTATCTGCAACCAACGCGCAATCACCTTACTGGATTCTAGAATGATCGCACGTAAAGGTGCTCGTTTGTAATATTCAGATGTACCGATTACAGAAGTTATTTGTAACCCCCCCCCCTCCTCCTCTCCCCCCAGAAGAGGGAATAGATGGCCGACCCGCGTTAACTTGCGGAATTCTTCCACAGCTACCTAGCATCACTGCCCTCACGAGTCCATCTCCGAAGAGGGAACTGGTAGACCGGTAGCTTCCTTCCTCGTGCTACCCATGTTGGACGAGTTCCCTCGCCCACGTTTGATAGGTTGCCGTTCGGATTTCTCGATTCCCTTCCCGATATGGCTCACAAGGTTACAACAACCGCGGCATTACGAGGAGTTCTACCAACTCTCCAATCATAAAACGACTACAATACTATGACCGGTATCCAAAATATGTTGGTAAGCGCCTAATTTTTCAGCTTTATCGTATCTAAAATGCCCTAAATATTTTTTAAAACGAACATTAGTAGGTCTTCTTGTTTGCCCAATATATTATTTATCGCAGTCATCGTAAGTACTTTCATATATTCCATCGTTATCCAATTTCAGGTTAATACTTAAGGTTGCCTACTAAATTCTTTAGTGTGTAGGCCAACGTTGTAATCTTGAGTTTCGAACATATTCTTTAAACATTTGGACGCGTAGTGGAACGGAATTTTGATAAATTTCTTAGTAAGTGGTTTCTAAGAATGTAAAGTTGTGGAGTTCCTGGAAAGTTTTCTACACATGAGCCTATTTAATTTCCCATGCATTAGGTTAGGAGAGAAACCATTTTATTTGACCATTTCAATCACGTTGCAGCTCGGTATCATCTATTTTTACTTAGAGGAAATTTGACTAGCCGGTTTAAAAGAAAACTAAACCAGTACCTTAACAAATAGCAGTCTTCAGTTTTCTTCAGATAATTTCTAAACTGTTCCAAATTTAAAATTTTTGTCAACGTAATCTGAATTTGCCCTAAAACTGCACAACTCATCCAACAGCGCGAGCCAATTGCCGGGGCTAAAAGGCGGCTAATATTTTACATAACAAATTAAGAGTCTCAAGTACTTCACCCTTAAAGCACTGATATAACAATCGTAGTTATTTTTTTAAAAATATTCAATCACTGACACGCTAATGTAATTATCGAATAATTTGAGTGCATTTTATTTAAAAAATAAATAAAAACATATAAACAACCCGGAAATCTTATAGTTAGTGTCGGACACTAATTACAAATCTTTTACACTTAATATTTTTTGTAACTCTTCAAATTTAGACACTACAGCACTTATTTAATACATCACGGATCCCCCAAACAATAAAGTTGACCATATTATAAAATAAAATTCAAATTTTCATTAGTTACATGCCGGAATCATTGAAGAAAAATATCTATTAATTAATCTTTATGGACTTCGGATAAAAATTAATAAATCAAGTAGATGAACAAAATACATACACATTTTTTAATGTATATTATATTGGCGGTTCACACTACTTACTTTTTACATTGTGTAAACAAAATGTAATTCGTAGAGCATCAGAACCGCAATCTGGAATTCCTTCTGGAAACATTTTCTTCTGACCGCTTAAGGCCTTTTCCAATTCGTCTTTTGTTAATAAGCCAGCTTCGTAACTCGCTTTTGATTTTATTGCCAATTCCTAAAATAAATATTTAATATAAAATAAATTCAATAATACACAGGTTATCGAATTGTTTTTTTAACCACAGCATATTCCAAATAATTTGGAAACATTCATGTTCAAGTAGATAGATGAATTTTTTAATAAGGTATTTAAACAAACACACTGTTCGGATTACTCCTGCCGCACAAGTATTAATTAATTCGGGACGACACGTGTTTCGGGAATACGTGGA
>JARFOC010072092.1:0-16027 GCA_031763485.1 Osmoderma eremita | reverse complement strand
ACCTCAAGGGCCTGAACTTGTTGGATGAACTCTAGGATGCCATCCGCTCCACAATAGGACCAAGCGGCCGAGGTGGATGACATCATTTTCCCAAATACCCAAATACCCAATTGGTGCTTTGCTGGACAAAGCACCAATTTCGCTGCGCAATTTAATTGTGCCATGTGTGCCATGGCCTACCTCTCTCCCTTTGCGTGTTTGTCTTGTTTCACTATTTTCGAATTTTTCATTTTTTGTAGGTGCCCCAAAAATGCTTCGCTGCCTTTTCTTTGTAAAGTTTATTACTGGCTCCATTCCTAGTTCTTCTCTTATATCCTGATTCCGAATGCGGTCTCTTCTTGCAACTCTTTTTACGCGTCTTAAATATTTGATATCTGGATATATTTTGCTCTTAAGTTTATTCCTCAACACCTATATACTGTTTTATATATACTGAGGCTTCGTCGTCCTGTTGACTTCTTCCTATTTTTGAAATTCTTGTTGGTTGCATGATAGAGGGTATAAAATTTTAAACCACACGCTTTTTTGTTATTGCGCATTTAAGCATCTCCAAAAAAGGAAAACGTTTCTTTTTATTATTATGTTTCTCATATTCGAGGTTTTTTCTATATACATTTATATCACTTTATGGTATTATTTTATTTATTAATTGAATTAAATCTCAGAATGATATTAATTATATCAAAAGCGAATCCTCGTCCACTATAAATATCGAAATTCATATGCATCCGACGTCCACCTGTACCGAGCGTGCATTAATTTAACGGAATTGCAAACTAAACCCGCCGCCCTGTAAATCATAATTAATAGCATGCGGGGGCTTCGGTTATCGCTACTCCTATTACGAATGGTGTAATTAATTGTCCAGCGTTTCTCGGAATGTTTTGGGAACGACGAATGTGCATAGGTACACATATCGTATGTCTGTTGGTAGATATACGGGTAATTGTAGTGGTGCCGTGCTGCCTTTGGTGTGCGAAATTTTCCCACCGCGAACTTGTTAATTGCTAATTATGTGACGCGAGTCTATTTACACGGCTCTTCGGTGCGGATCTGGATGAAATAGTGCGGCATGCAAGCGGCACGAACGTTGTAGATGTAAATTTGTGCTTGAACTATATGGATTCCAATTTGGCCCATAGAATGTCTTAAATTTACTGTCGCATCGTTAGCGCGCATGCAGTTTTATGTTGAAATAAGAAAGATAGGAACGGGACATGAAGGTTGTAGTAGACGTAACTAATACATTAAAGTGAAATAAATCTGGCTAACTAAGTAAGCCAGCGCCTCCACCAAAATTTTAGTTCCCATGCTTTCATTGGAAAGATACGTTTTTCCTGGCATCGTTACATTCATATGACTGCAAGTATTGTCGAAGTCGTTATATAACAAAAATCTTCATTAAGGATAAATGTTCTAGGATAACAATGTTTATTTCGTACATTACTTATTTTGGGACAGACAGGGTATTGTGAATATAAGATTTTATGAATTACTTGCCTCGATTTGGAATGTAGTTCAAAGCACAATCTTCCAGGATGGAACGTTAACTGTCATATGAAGTTATTTCGTTTGTTATTGCTTTTAATGTACTAAACTACGTACTCATTCTGCTATGCAAAAATAATTTTTCACATACAGTAAATTCAGGTAGTAATAGTAATATAAACACGTAAATATACATATAAATTAATTTTAGTACAATGTAGTTTATTGTTCAACTTAATTTATTAATACATAGACTCGTCTTAGGAATTGCGATACGTCACTTACGGTTCACAAAACTTAAAAACACTCCACACCGCATAAATATGTACAAACTGTATACCTATTTCGGCAACGAAGTTAAATGAGACGTTAAATAAGATAAAGCTGAAGATGGTATTTATTGGTAGTAATCTGACTCAGGCTTCCTGTGTGTTGTGATTAGTGTTAATCACCTGACCATTAGACTAAAGTAAAACTACAGTTAAAAGCATTCATAAGGCATTACTTCTAGAATACACTGCAAATTCTTTTAACACTGTGGTAAAGCTGTCCATCTTATGGTATGAATATCCATGAAATGACTTCCTTTTCACCAATGGCTTCTTTTCAGTTGTTGTACGAAGCTATGTTCTTCTATAAAATTATTTTTGACACTGTGAAATCATCTTCATTCGTACTCATCGTCTTCAGTTAAGGCATCCTCTTTAGGAAGAAGAATGGAAAGGAAAGGATTAGTTTTTCTAATATAAGAAAGTATGAATTATCCGTTACTTTGAAAAGTGTATTTATATATAATATGTATAATGTTGTTTACAGTTTCTTTGTTGAATTTTTAATAAAAAAAATGTAATTTTTATGATAATAATTTACCTCTAAGTTTTATTACTTTTGGTGATTTGACAAGGTATAGCTAACTAAGTTGTTAAGTTAAATATATCTCAGCCTATCACTTTTACCTAATATATTCCTGTATTGCCTGTTAAACTAGGACTTTACACTACTAAGAATGAATAATATACTAAGGCCAGCCAGAGCCATATAATGGGACTAATTAATTTTACTAAGAAATACTTTTTTTTAAACACATTGTAAAACTTAAGAAACATTAAAAGTTCCAAAACAATTAACCGATTAAATGCCATGGTTCTTATTGTTGGAAGCACCAAATTAGCATAAGGGGTGCAAGCACTGAAGATTTTCTACCTACCAGGCGTCGTCAGCATCCTTCCGAACGCTAAACCCACTTTCATACCACTGCTGATGATGATGTGAACTGTCCCAATCGCTTGCATGCGTCATGACGTACCTCACCTAGCTGATACCGGTATTGTAATCTATTTCTCAATACCCGGTATAATACAATATATGATTCGCCCTTTTTCTAAAGCTAACGAAATTTGTTTTAAGAAATTCTAGGAAGAAGGGATAAATATGTAACAATGTAAAGTTTAATTTTTCATATAAAATTGTAATCGCTTCGGACAATTTCAGAACTGAATATGTTACTATATTTTTCCATTCCATAATATGTCAATACTTTCGCGTTTTATATGGATTTACCTAATTTTGGAAATACTTTGGAAAGACCAACAAATCAGCTAGTCATACACATTCATGCACGTTTCTTTCACGAAGTTGCATAACTAATTCGTAGGAACTTATTTCAGTTTCATCTAATAATAAAGTTACGCAATACACCACTAAACATCAATTTAGCGATCAAGAAATCTATCGTATCTCCAAACAACTGTTCCGTTGGAAGTGACGTGTAATGATTACGGCAATTATATGCCAAAATATATTTGACGAGGGTTGAATATTACCGTTTCGTACTTAAATTCTTGAGTTTAACACCGACCACAGGTATCCTGTCGTTAGGGTTGATAATGGTAAAACTAGTGGCTTAAAGATAGTTCTAAACCACAATGACAGTGTCTGCAATTCATTTTGTGCTGACCGGGGGTTATAGCAATTTAAAGTGTCATTGTAAATGTAATTAGGAATTTAGGAATTTCTACAAGATTCCGTGGAAGTAAAATTACCTTTTTGAAACACATATATCTTTTATAGGTAGCTATAATTACTGAAAGAGAGCTTTAAAAAATTTATTATACAAATCAGACAAGATGTGGCAATTTACATAGGACGGACAATATTTGGGTTTCTTTTGGTTTTTCTAAAGGGCATATGTTTTATATTGTTGGTGAATTGAAAAATTCTCCACGTAAGATAGTCGACAATTCAAAACAGAAGTAGAATATATTTTATTTGAGGTCTAGAATTTCATATTCTTAGTCTGCGCAATATATGACTTCATTGAAACCGCATCGCTTCAATAAAATTTACTGCACATAAATTCCGTTTCACAAAGAAATACGTAATTGTAACATTGCATACTAGATATCTCATTTGTTTATTATTTGTTTCAGTAAATTGTTTCATTTGTACATTGTATATCGTGAAATTTGGTGTCACTCATTGATAGAGCTTCTTGTGCCTGTTTAATATCGTGTATTAGTAAAAAATTTTAAAAAAACCCTTCGCACAAAACTAACATTTACCCACTGAAGTCAAAAAGAGAATTAACGAACATTCCGCCATGCGTTCAGGAACAAAATTTATTCATAACGAGCTTAAGCACAAACTTTCCAGCGGAAATTTAAATGTAAAACAGCAAAAAACCAATGCAAGAAGAAAAACGCAAAAGAAGAAAGCGGCACCATCACCGCCATTCGCATTAATTACAGACGTTCCTGGCGAGACACATCGACTCACTTGCGCTAACGTAGCGATGACGATTTCACGTGAAATATAAAGAACGTGTTGGGTCAAGTGCCTTTCAACAGTGACCTCTATGTGGCGTCGGGTGAATTGGCGGAAGCGCCGCGTGAGGGCGCTCTTCCTTTTCATTAGTCTATGTGTGGATGTTGGCGTGTTCGTCGTGTCGTAATTATGCTGTGTAATTATTCAGCATTTTTAGAGAGCTAGACGGAGATGTTTGGTCTCTAATTGCGTTGGCATTTGAACTTGATTCGTTTCAGGGGGGAAACGGGGTATAGTTAATTATGGTTGAAAGTACTTACTGGAAGAGATGATGGAATAAAAATGTTAAATTGATAATTCGTGGCTTACTTCTGAATTTCTCTATTGTTTCTTTGTTTTTATTGGCTTTATTGACATCCCGAATCGTTAAATAAATAAAAAATATAGTCGTAATATTAAAATTTTGCGTAATCTTAGATAAATTATTTATAGAAACAATACCCGAATTTTTTAGATAAAGTGGCATGGGTCTTTTTCTCCTTCACCCTTGAAGCATTTTCAAATGTTGAGGTTTCCAGGGTTTATAAAATTAGCTAGTTATCGTAGTGCATAATTCAAATATAGGTTAAATAGCTAACTAATCTGATTTTGTGTTGGTTAGTTTTTGAACCGATGACAAACATGATTTCATTATTTACCTTTTTTGCAACAGTTTAGTGATATATTCGTTCAAACTTACATCCAGTGTTCTACTACAAATTCAGAGAGAATAGATAGGAAAATGAAGTAAAAAGGAAAGTCTAAACAGTGCTGTAAATCATAGTGCGTAGTGCCAAAGAAGATACTTAAAGATACATATTTAAGACAATTTTAAAGTTGTGTGTTTTTTAAGTTCTTTGAAGGCGTCGTAGGTACTTAAGGCTACGGTTAAACGTTGACATAATTTATCGTTTCTATCTATCGTGTTTCAGATTATCGTCGAATTGGTAAGGGAATCATAGGTAACAGAAGAAGATAATAACCAAGACATTTAACGAATGGTGGACTCGTTAAGAAACATATTTTACGTGAGTTGTTCATCACTTGTTTGACTGTCTCTGAGATTGAGTGAGTTTTCCAGCCAAGTGATAATCGCGATTTTAAAATGTTCAACTCTCCAAAATGCTTCAAGATTGACCTAGATTGACCTATATCGCCAAGGGCAAGTCAATGTGCTTTATGCTGATTTCAATAAGGCTTTTCATAGTGTTGATCATGGTATACTGCTAGCTAAGTTGGATAGTATTGGTATGTGTCCATCCTTCCTCTGCCTAATTTGCTCTTACTTATACCAAAGAGAAGGCTATGCTTTCTACAATGGATACTCTTTAAGACCCTTTCACTTATCGTCCGGGGTGGGCAAGGGTCTAACTTAGATTTTTTTAATATACATATTAATGATCTGCGCAGCAGGTTAAACTATAACTTTCCGGCACACGTGTATGATTTAAATATCATTGGAACCTGGTTGGAAGCCAATAGAATTTCTCTAAACACCAACAAATGTATAGTAGTTTCCTACACGAGACGTCATAATCCTTTACACTATATGGTTATTCTCTACTATCAGAACGGATTTCAAGGGATTGTAAAATAAAGGATTTGGGAGTTCTATTCGATGCACATCTTTGTTTTGCTTACTACATTAATTGCATGGCTTTAACTGCATCTAGTACTCTTGGATTCCTTATCAGAAGCTGTCGAAATTTCGAAGACTCACACGCATTGAAAACCGTGTATTATGCTTTGGTAGGAAGTCGACTTGAGTACGGTTGTCTGATATAGTTTCCAAATTACGTCTATCAAAATTTAGCTGTGGAGAAAATACAAAGACTTTTTTAAAAAATTTTAACATATAAAATGGATGGGATTTACCCCGCTCGCAACACTGATTGCGGCCTATTGCTGGATGCTCACAGTTTCCATAGTTCGTCTGAACGTAGGAACTTATACAGCAGTAATTTTCTGCTGAAAGTAGTGCAGAATAGAATAATTTTATAAATTGATTGTCCTCTGCTTTTGAGCCTGGTTGAGTTGTACTTGTACCATGTAATAATGTTCGCTTTGTTAGTACATTTAGATTACTTAATGCTAGAACTAATGTAATGTGGAGATTTCCTGTTTATCATATGGTAAGAAAACTTTAATAACTTATTTAATGAACTGTAGGAAAATTAGATTTGTTTAGTTTTAGTTTTGGTTTTTGTATGTACACACTTACTTAGAGAACACTTTTAAGATAATTATAAATACAAATTTTAGTTATTAACACCTTACATTTATAGGACAAATGACTTTTATTTTCCTCAAATTCCATTACATTACCGGTAAGTTCATTGATTGGTAAGAAAAGTCAAATCAAGTTTGTGAAAAGGAAACGGCTTCGTGTATAAAATGTTTAAAACAATCCACTTTCTGACAACAAGCCAATCTATTTCCAAATTCTTGGTGAATCTTCATGAATCTAGATATGTATGTATATTATTCTATTACACTTGCGCAGCTTGTTGCCACCATCAACACTGACATATTCGAGAGTATTTAATCCCTACCGAACAATAAAGGCTATTTGCAGTAACTCACAAAAGCCTTTCCACCCGGAAAGCTTTATTTGAAAAGACGTCAGCGTTTGTAGGCGACTATGGGTCCCATCTGGGAAAAGAGCGCAAGGAAGACCAACCTCTGGACTTCTGGACGAATTCTAAGGTTATACACGTGCTCGTATGATAGACGGACAAAATTTAATTTAAAAAGTCGATTTTAAATGTTTTACTTTTGACTTTTGTGCGAGTCACGAGAAACTTCCTCAATGGAAATAGTGTTTGGGGGGGTTTAAATTGGATTTCGTATACAAGATCCAGTTCGCTAGACCGAAGAGCTTACAAAACTTTCGGTGTGGAACAGAAGGGATTTTTGTGGGCTGCTTGCGTTTGTTTTTTTACTGTATTGAATACGGATTGGATTTGTAATTACTAATTGATTTTTTCAAATAATCTTCTACGATAAATGGAACCAGAAAATAATACAAATAAAACAATTCAACTGAAAACGGAGAACAATTGGAGCGGAAAAAATCGCTAGTAATCAATTCTTAATTGCCGAACTTTTCCAATCAGATCAATTTCGCGTCCTCTTATCTAAGTATTTCCCACGATTTCCAGGCCATTGTTCTCGCGAAATTAAGTCCCCCCGCCTCGTCGTCAAATCAAGGGTACGGGTGGAGAATAATTACGTCACGGTTCAAATCGGCTTCATTGTGTCCCCTAACGTCAATTAGCAAGCCGTTGCAGGCATCTAAGATAGCTTCACACATACGAACACCTTATGCCAGGTAATGTCTTAAGACGATATAGAACGTAGTGCAGGAGATGAAGGGTTGAAAACGGATGTCGGAGTCTCCTTTTGTCTAAGAGAGTCTGTAGAGCCTGAAAACCATGGATACAGGGTTTCTTAAAAAATAAGCAGCAGATATAGGCGTTTGGGTCGAGATTTAGGTTGATAGCGAAGAATACGTACGGGAGCCAAAGGCGCCCAAATCTGGATTTTATGTGGGAAATGTTTCTAATTGGTATAATTATTGTTTTAATTTTTAATACAATATATATGTACCAGTGTAGGTTAGGTATAGGTGGCTTAAAGTAAATTTAAGTTAGAAATATCCCTTACCACCTTGTTGAGTAAAGAACTCTGTATACGTATTTCGGCAACTAAGCTGCCATCCTCAGCAGAAAACGACAAAGGAAAATAATAAATAGTGGCGGTCTAAGAGTAGGATTGTTCTCGGAGTGCTACGTCTGACATTATTTTCTTTTCTGGTTTTCGGCCGAGGATGGTAACTTAGTTGCCGAAATAAGTATACAGAGTTTTTTACTCAACAAGGTGGTAAGGGGTATTTTTAACTTAAACGTATGTACCAGTATTTCTAAAAATAGTTTTTCAATTGTTTATCTCATTTGTATAAACTACGAGGGATGTCCGGTTACTAAGGTATTGCGCGATACACCGTCTACATCGCTCCGATCAGGTTGAAACTTGCACGCATTTTAGATGTGCATTTGTACTGCATAGGTGGCTATTGTCATTGCCTTAGCTTCAGTACAACGTGTGCGACGACAGCCGCAGAATGTCAGTTCTACTCGAAACATACTCCAAGTTCGATGTGCGGCCGGTCATTTTTGCATGGAAATAATGAAACACCTACCGAAATTCATAAAAAATACTGAAGGCTTACTATTTTAAGCTACCGTATCCTATTATTTCTATTTTATACTTACGGAGAAGGCGTTATGTGTCGAGAACAAGTTAGTGTTTGGTGTAAACAGTTCAAAAGTAAACCCACAGTTCTAAAACATGATCCCGAAGGTGTGCGAAAAAAACCATCAACACCCGAAAACGGATGATTCCAGACCTGGCTCCTTCTGATTTTCATTGGTTTGGGCCGTTGTCCATTTGTCGGGTAAATGGTTTGGAGACGACGAGGAAGTTTAAGAGGAAGTTCGGCAGTATTTTACAACTTTGGGTTGCACCTTTTACAAAGAGGGTTTACAGAAGTTTGTGCTTCGTTGGAATAACTGCCTTAACATTGGCGGCGGTTATGCTGAAAAGTAGGTAACAGTTGACGCTTTTACTTAGTGTATGTTTGATTTCTATAAGTAAATTAGTCTGTCTGTAATGTACCTTAGTAACCGGACATCCCTCGTATATTACCCTTTCTGTGATTAGGTTTTATTAAATATATTTTATTATTTAGATAAAATTACTGTATAATTACAGAATTTGGGTTCAATGTAATATTGAAACAGTTCTCACATCTTGTAGTTAACATTTCAAGTTTTATTTATCTATTTATTATTTATTTACACCCTACGTCAGAACTAGAGATGGATATGTAGGTAGATATACAGGCTGTTTACGGTCTTGTGATTTTATTTTCAAGCGGTAGTTAAGCATCTAAGGTCATTAACCTAAAAATCACTAAAGAAAGTTGCATAATAAGAGAGATATTAATATTAAAAAAATGTATGTAAAACTATAATAAATTTACCTAATAATTCTGTTGAATTCTAAACTTAAAACGGAGTTTTGCTTACTTAGAAGCATACAAAGAAAAGCATAAGATGAAATGTAGCTATATATTTGAAGACTAGTTCCTAATAAAGGTATTTCGTGAATGCTAGTTCAATACCAAATTATTGTTTCATAGCCTATGTAAATCAAAGTTGATATAGTTGGCGGCGCTGAGCTCTCACCGAAATTTCAAATTAGGGTATATTTTGGGAACATTTTCTGGAGTCTTATATTAAATTAACGCGAACAGGAGGGGTTCCGTTACGCCAAACTTTGAAAGAATTCGGAGGCGCGACTTGATATCATAGTTCTACGCCGCTTATTGACAAGCTTCGGGCTTTATACGCCGAGATTATTCGGCGGAGCGCAAAATCGGTTACACGGGTGGCGCACGTAATCCCAGACATCACCTCTTCAGCGGCAATATTACGAACTAATTAGTAGAAGTTGGAGTCGTGTATACGGGGAGATGCAGTGTTTCCCATTTCTAGGCGACGAATTATTGTCCTCGTATAAGGGAGTCGAAGCCGTCAACGCTAAACTATGCAAGTTAATTTCGATTCCGCTAATAACATACTTCCATTGTATAGGGAATAGTGGGAAGATTTCGCATGCCTTAGGTAATACGAACAATATATGTGCAGCCTATGCCTTTTATTCCTGCCTTGGAATACGGTAGATAGCACAAATTATTATTAATACAGATTACTAGAGACAAATGCTGTTACTTATCTTTCATTAACTATTCTGTATTCAAGTTGTGATAAGTTTTGGCTTTTAAGAGTCGGAAACATCGAAAAAAGCTACAAAAAACGTATAAACTAAACTAAATACGTATTTCCATCATATACCATCCTCAGTAGAAACTGCGAGTGTGTTCGACATAGTATCTAAGTAAAACCTAGGGGGATACGAGGTGTTATATGTTAGTTGACTTTGAATATGTCCGAACTTGCATGACAAACAGCAATGCTCTATGACGTTCAGTTGATTGCAAGTAGTCAAATCAGTGTTCGAATCATAATTAAATCCATAAACATTGAAAAAGGTACAGTATAAGATCTTGCGTAAGGTTCTGGGAGAATCTCCAGCTAAAACTCCTCTGGGAAGAAATTTGTAGATTGCATCAACCTAAGTAAGAATAACATTCGCATATTGACAGGGACCCTATCAGGCCACTGCAAACTAAAACGACATGTGAGCAGGCTTGGAATGGCAGAGGAAACCGATAGTAGATTTTGTGGGGAATATGATGAAACAGCCATCCATCTTCTCTCAAATTGTGCAGCACTGTGCAGCTTAAGGGGCCTGCAGCTGGGAACAAGTGAAATTGAAGAGGGAGAGTTACCTAACCTGAGGCCTTCTGACATTCTGCACATTTTCAAAGGAATCGGATTAGACGGCCAGCTGTAGATGCAACCAGAGTAGGGGACATAATAGATCTTTTAAGTCGCAGTGTATTATCACCCTTACTCTACAGACAAGGTTCTTAACATGACCAAAGTTTGTGCAAAGATGGTGCCAAGGATTCTCGCACCAGAACAAAATGAAAGTCGCAAGAAATGTTGTGTTGACACACTGCGACACTTTGACGTATATCCGAACTTACTGCAAAATATTATCACTTGTGGCGAAGCCTAGTAAGCCTAGTAAGTGCACTGGAAATCACCAAAAATGAAGAAAGTTCATGGTGTTTTTCGACATGAGGGTGTAATTTTGACAGAATACGATTCAGGCGACATAATAGTTAACCAGCACTACTATGAGGAAGTTTTGATAAAGCCGGGAGAAAAAGGCCAGAACTGTAAAACAAATGGTTGAGAGCACTAGATGTCTTATAAAAGGTAGCATAGAAAAATTCACTTTTTCAAATAGAGCGCCCTATACATTTTTATATTATTAAAGATCCCTAACTATACTGCATTAATCCCCAGGTTAGCAAAGTAATCTTTTGTATGGTTTTCGAGATACAACTGTTTCTGTTAAAAAATTGAAGAATCCCATATCCCAAAGAAATTATTCCTTCGTCTAAACCCTTTCAAATTTAGTAATGCTTTAACTGAGATTGAGCGACGACGTGATATCACGAATTGGTTTTTAGATGTACAGGTTGGCCATAAGGAAAGTATTTACTTTACCAAATTTAAAATGCTTTTTCTCGATTTTGTTAAATGGAACCCACTGTATATTATAACTAAAAGTGATACAGAATATCACTCTGCATAAATCCATGTTAGGTTTCCCTATACCTACTTTCAGTGGTTTTCACAATAATCCAGAAAGATTCTATAATACTCAAATTTTCCCTATTTCAAAAGAAATTTAGGTATCCTAGTTTAAAGAAAAAGCGGACGTAGGTTCTTTCCTCGTAAGGAAAAAGTATCAATTATTAATAAAATTTATTGAAGGGCAAAAGTAGAAAAAAGTATCAGCATGTATTATTAAAAGTAATGCAAAACTTAATAAAATTAACAAAACATCGTGTAGTACTTAATTTAATTTAAAGCGATAATCAAGTAAAGAGATGATAATGGAAAAACAAATGTTAAAAGTGCCTTCCCTTTTGATGCAAACAAAGATTGACTCTATTTATGAATGCTCTGTGAACTCGCTTTAATTCTTGTGTTCTTTTTCCGCGCGCATATGCATATTACATACTGCGAATAAATACGTTTACAAGGGATATTTGAAATTTTAACTCTGTCCGTGTGGAGCTTGAAACATACAAATAGGAGGTGTGTAAATTAAGTAACGAGACTGATATTTTTAAATATTTTTATTTAAATATAATTACAATTCAACGTTGTCTCCCTCAAAATAACTCCCTTGGGAAGCCACACAGCGTTTGAGACGATCTTTCCATTCCTCATAGCATTGCTGGAATGCGGATATATCGCTTTTAGCTGGTCGGTTACGGCCGTTTTAATGTTTTCGAGTGTCCCAAAATGATGTCCCTCCAGATGAATTTTCAATCTTGGAAACAGGAAAAAGTCACAAGGACTCAAGTCAGGTAAATAAGGGGGCTGAGGGGCCACATAAACATTTTTACTGGTCAAAAAACCGTTTATGGCAATTGCTGTGTGATAAGGCGCATTGTCATGATTTAGGATCCAATCGGTCTTGATGTTTGGTCTCACACGCATGACCCTTTTTCGGAGTTTTTCGAGAACCTCTCGGTAAAAATGTTGATTAACTGTCTAACCTTGAGGCACGAACTCTTTGTGAACGATTCCCTGGCTATCAAAGAAACAAATCAGTATTCTTGGTCTTTGATTTGCTCATTTTTGCTTTCTTGGGTTTTGGAGAGCCTGAAGTGTGCCATTTCATGCTCTGGCGTTTTGTTTCCGGGTCATACTTGTACATTCAACTCTCATCACCAGTAATGAAACGCTCCAAAAAATTTTCATTATTTTCACTCGATCCAAAAAGTCAAGGCACTTTTCTCTCCTGATGTCCTTTTGTTCCTGCGAAAAGTTTTTTCTAACCATTTTCGAGCAGACCTTTCTCATTCCCAAAACATTGGTCAAAACTTGATGAACGGTGGTGTGAAACAAATTCAACTGTTCCCCGATCATTCTGACTGTCAACCGACGATCTGAACGCACAAGATCACGGATTTTGTCGACATTGCCATCGGTTCTTGCAGTTGAAGGCCTTCCGCTGCGTGGCTCATCTCCCATCGACTGTCTTCCTTCTGAAAATGCCTTAAACCACAAAAAACCTGGGCTTTTGACAAAACACTGTCACCGTAGGCCTGCTGAAGTTTTGCAAAAGCTTCTGTTGCACTTTGCCCAAGTCTGTAGCAAAACGTGATAGCAGACCGTTGCTCAAAATTAATGTTTTTCATGTGTAGAACGAACTACGAAAACCGGGTTCACGGAAAGAACGACAACGGATAACCAAATGACTTGATAGAGTTCAAACTTGCACTGAACGCGTATTACAATGTCCACTTGTCGCTTCTCCATGTCCCGTGCTTCCCGTGTTGCCATATCAAACGCTACGTTGTCATTCTCATTACTTAATTTACACACCTCGTATACTTTGAAATGATTGCAGTATAAACTTAATATCATCCGGATCGCCACTTGAAGTACCTTCCCTCTTACTTAGTTCCGCAGTTCGCGATGGAAACAAGTCATAAAGGGCCAAAATAAACTTAACGACCTGTTTTACTATTCTCTCCCGCTTTCAAAGAAGTTGATGCAATTAAATGCCTCCAGGCGGACATAAAAGATTGCCGTAAAATGTTTACCGTAAACGTCGAGCAATTAATTCTTCCGCGAGCGTGTACTACGCTCTAAATTTATGACACTCACGACGGTAGAGCGTAGATGTAATTGTTTCATTGCTCTGTAAAATGGGCTCTTGAGATATTCAGGGAAGTAGCGACAGCTGATGTAAGTAAGGTACGGATGACAAATCGAACAGATTTGATCTCGGAGAATATCGAGAATTTCGATTGTATATTTTACTGGTGATATGATAAAAAATGATATCAATGAATATTATACTTCTGCCTTAGGGCTAAAATTGCCCGTAGTTAAGTAAAAACACAATTATAAAATTGAGGACAAACCGATTATGGTCACCATGTAGCTCAACAATGCTTTTTATGAACGAATCAAACCTTTACGGCGCAATTGGATTTATGTAAACGCAAAATTGCATCGAAATGGACGTTGTTGGCAGATGGAAATGAACTGTGTGTATATATGCGATGAGTGAGGGTTTTAATTCGTTAGTTGTTATCCACCAAATTGACAGCTCTACCCCATCCAGCTTAAATGGATTTCGCTCAAAACGCTGACGTTCATTGTTTCGCTAACTATTTCGCCATTGGATAGATATAATGACGTGGTATAAATTATTTAACTGAGGGGTCGTTGACGATAGAGCAGTACTATTGCCTAAGTGAGCGCTACGTTATATGTATTTCGATGCGATATACAGTATGCGAGATTCTCCTATACGCAGCTGAGAATGCAGAAAGTTATGATATTTGTTGCTAAAGCTATAGTGACATCCCAAATATGCATTGAAGATACTTGTATGGAACATATCAGTCAGTTTAAATGTCAAACGGAAGGCGATGTATAGACGTCCACGAGAGTGATGATTTGTTGAGTCGGAATTCGTTGTACAGTCTAATTTTCGAAAATGGCGACGACGCAGTTCTTTTCAGGAATTAAGGCAATGGTTTGTTAAAGCTACTCTTCATAGAATAAATCGATATTTTACTGGAGAATAAAGAATATTAATTAAGAAAATCATGAGATAAGCATACACATATGTACAGCTCTCCCAACGAATCAACCGACTTTTGACAGAGATAAAGTTAAAATCATACCAACACAACTTCACATTCAGCAAATGCATAGCAATGTCAAGTCTAGTGACATTTCGTCTGCGTGGGATTTCTACAATTCGAACGTTGCTTGTTGCCTATAGTAGATAAGGTAGTTTTCAAGCGTTAGAAATTCGTTCTATAGAAATGTATGTGAGTAGATTTAGTTTCAAGAAATTCATTATACATATTATACATTGAAGCAGATTATGATTAACAACTAAAACGATTAAATAATTTTAGGCATGCTTTCTAAAACGCAAAGAAAACCTATTTCAATATATTTCGTGCAAGATGTTAGTAAATAATTCTTAATCTACACAATGTTAAAAAGAAAGTTGTAATATATATTAAATTACTAAATAAGAGTATATCCCTGAATAATAACTTCTTGATACCACAAGACTCCAAAGTTTGACTTGAAAAGTTTATTTGGAAAGTACCGCAATAGTTTCAAAGTCGCCTGGCTTCTCTTTGGATTGAGAGAAAGATGATGAATTGCTTGCAGAATCAACAGCGAGAAATGATATTCCAGCTTACGCCGACTAATAAAAATGTGCTTGGCTGGAAATCCACGTTGTAACAACCAGGGTAAAGAATATATTGCATATTTTCCTTGTTAGTGCAAAGATGCATTTGCATTTTTTTTGAAAAGTTGCATGAAATACATAAAATTAAATAAATACGTAGAAAAACGATTCAACTTTTTAGAATTTTGAAATAGGGTTACAATGACAAAGGATTTATGCCGATCAACTGTAATAAATTGTTAAAGTAATAGATACTGGCAACTAGGGATTTCTCTAATTTAGGTACGTTATAATAAAATCTTCAGACAGAAGACATAAGTTATTAATCATTAACGTTGAAAAACATTTTAGTGTTTACTGTTTCTATAAAATTTAACCAGCCTGTTTCGCATTATTTTTCAAAAAAATCTTCATGAAATGTGTTTGACCCTACCAATCGCAGCGCCGTCAATTCTCCACTAGGCGTACTACCGGCATTACTAACAATAATAATAAACTTTATTCACCATCATTCAATCATAAGATCATCGGTTTTGTCAATTAAGGAAAAAGAATATATCACATAAGTATCACAATACATAGCATGTATATTAAACTAAAGTAGTCAGAAATATTATAAAAGCAACGCTCACTAAAAAACTTGTTTGCTTCTTTCTTGTATCGCCGTATATCCAACGCTCTTAGCGGTGCGTCCACCCAGCAACCTGTGAACTAAATAAAATAAAAAAATACCCTTACCACCTCGATGAGTGAAGAACTCCTGGATACGTATTTCGGCAATTAAGTTGCCATC